>CM074719.1:540145566-540410566 GCA_037306005.1 Rhinophrynus dorsalis | reverse complement strand
ACTCAAGGGGTTAAGACAGGCTTCAGTGATGAGCCAAGTGTAATTAATTTGAACTTGCCGGTTTAACATAAAATAAGCATTCTTTTCCTTTGGCAGTGTGTTTGCAGGCTGCCAGATTCCATACCCCAAGAGGGAGTTCCTGACTGAAGAGGAACCGGATGATAAGGGAGACAAAGTAAGTTTAACCCCTTAATGACCAGAGTGGTGCCCAAAGCAAAGCATTGCACACCTCCTGGGTCCTCAGAAGGTTACTATAACCTTTCTAGAGCATCATTCATGAAGCTAAATTGGAGTGGTTCTGGGGGAATCCAATTTCTTCATGGGTGGGGGGGGGGTGTTTAAAAATTCCACTAGGTCCCACGAAATAAAGGTCTTGAAATGTCTTGTATTGTAGACCTTTCTAATGCATTGCAAAGCAAGATGCTAGAGACCTTTTTAACATTCAAGGGGCTGAAACTCCCCTTTAAATCCTTGGGAATTTTTAATTGTTCCCTATGGTTTATTTGGTTTGCTTCTGAATTTCTCTCTATAGCTTCTTCAGTGTCACATAATAAAATGTCATGCTGAACACTACAGCAGGGGTGGGCTACGTCTGACCCTCCAGTGGGGGAGATTCTCTAAGTGAATAGGCTTCATAGAATAACTGGGGATTTGATAAACTGGAGAAGTCATCTCCACTTTATCACCACTTAGTGAATCTCCCCCCTGGTGTTGTTGAGCAACAATTCCCATCATCCCCACCTAGATGGGGATTATAGGAGTTGTACTCCATCAACACCTGTGGTGCCTGTAGTTTCCAACCCCACTGTACAGTGTCTTTGGATCTATCCATAGACTTTTCTGCCAGCCAATTGCTGAAGTGCGAATGTCACCTGACTTGATTTTTGTAGACCAGAAAGTATTCTGTCAAAGAGCAGGACTTGCTAAGGAATTAATAGGCAAAGCAGGGACGTTCTGCCTCCTGTTATAAACAGAAGGCTTCCAGGGATGGTAGACGTTCCATGTAATCAACAGTACAGTAGGCCTGCACACAGAATAATAAGCTCTCTGCTGAACTGCACACTGTGAGGTTATAGTATAATTACAGGTCTAATCTGGGTTATGGAAAAAGCTCATTCCCAGATGCTCAGTATGTATGTATAACCATATTGTATTAATCAGCTGGCCTGAAACAAATGAATACAGTACATGTACACTGATAAGTACATAAAGGCACACCATTGACTTGTTGATGAAATCTCAGGTCTTTAGTTCACAAGTGTTCTATAAAATAAAAGCCTTTCTGCTAGATTAGTTCGACTCAACATTTTAATGGGCAGAGACAGCTTTTTGAGACTGTCTCTGATGGACCAGGACCTGTTAACTCTGTGGATGCTAGAGGGGTCTCCATTATATTTTCTGCTGTTTTCATTACCCTTCCCAAATGTCTAACTAGAATGTAATCTCTGTCAGTCAGTGAAGTATTTTTCTTTGAACAGTATGCACAAAACCATTGGAGGAATTCTGAGGCAATACATTTGCACCATAAGGAACACACAATGTATCCATTTGACTGGGAATTTCAACCCATTGATTGCTAAATGTCTGAAGTCCATTGTGAAGTAATGCAGTGGAGAACTCTAGCATTCAAAGGATTTAAATCCAATCTCTCATACATCCTGTGTGGAACACCAGAACCATGAGGTAAAATTCCTCCTCCTCCTCCAGAGGGCAGGGTACTTATAAAAAAAAAAAAAGTCAGGACCTTTGAGGCAGAGATTCCCCTCTTCCCTCCAGCTTTACCTCCCTGCCCCCTAGTTTCAAGTGCCTTAGGAAAAGGGTAAGACTTCCTTTTTGTTTTTATACTTGGATATGGAGCTGCCTAATCCCCCATTAAGTGGGCTCCTATTAACTGCTTCCCTGGATTTTGATTGACCAGTTCATATGTGTATTTCTGCATCATTTCCCTGTGGAGGTTGACTAATATAAATTTGTACCTCGCCAGTGAAAGTCTCTGAGGTTCTGTATTTAAAAATGGTAGTCTGAAGTCTGGTAAGTTAACCATTTGAGTGCAATGGTCATTTCTCTTATGTCCCTGTTATTACTTGGCACCCAGTGAAATGTGGTGATATTTCCTGATTTTCACCATTCCTTCTCATTTTGCTTGCATCCTATGTAGTGTGTATTTGGGCTGTGATTGCATTGTGGTAAATGGGCTTTCTCCTTCCATTAGAGCGGATAGTCGTATTCCATTGATGTTTTCTCGTATTTTGCTAGGTATATGTGTATATTTTAGCTTTATTTCTGTTATATCTTTACTTTTATGGTATACAGCCTCTTTAAGAACTGCAGCCATCTTTGTTTCATAGAAGTGCATGGAGTATTTTTGCAGGGACATATCTCTGCAACAATTTCACTTGCCAAGGTTCAGTGGCCTCAAAATGAATTTCTGGACCTACTGTATTGAGTGGGCAGCACGGGGAGAGAGTGTACAAACCATTTAAATTTGCAGAATTTTACATGGCTGGAGAGCAACCATTTGCTGGGCATATGCAATTTGAAACTACGTTCCCCAGAACTCGACACTCCTCTGTGGAGTGGGTCGACACTGATAAGGATGATATGGATTCCTTGTACTTTGTGGTTGCCGATGAGGAGGACCCTTGCCCCTCAATTGAGGGGCTATCAGAGCTGTATTATAGAATTTGCTGGTATCTGAGGCTTCTGATACAGGGTCTTCCTCACCGGACATCTTACAACAAAGCAAAAGGTTATCGTGGAAGACTCCTGATAAGTCTCCCTTCCTTAACAAACATGTTTCCATCCCCTGGCCTCTCTCTGCTAACACTTTGTCACAGTTGGCTTCTCCACCTGAGGTTCATCCCTCAATATTTTGCCTTGTCAAAAACTTTACTCAGCCTTTGGCAAATGCAGTGATCCTTAAGGATCAGGCTGATAAGTATTTGGATTCCTTGTTGAAGGCAAATTTTGCTGCCACAATGCGACCAATTTTATCTAAGGGGAGATACTAGAGCCATGGTTATATGGGATGGACATCTGTCAGACACCATTCGATGTACTTTGTGGCTCAAGATTTGGCTATCTTACCAATTTTCCAAAAAGTCTTTGGTTTCATTTTGTAGGAAAATGACTTTTTGGGCCTGATCTAGGAAAGGTCATTAGTAATGCTGCTGGAGGGAAAAGCACGCGTTTTCCTGAGATTGCACTTAAAATGTACCTTTTTTCCCTAAGAAGATGTGTAGTTTTTGTTACCTTCACCAGTTTGGGTTGCTTAGGGTTCAACCCTCCTCAAAGCCCAAACAGGCTTGGCAAAACAAGAAGTCTGCTCAGAAGCTTAAAGGGATAATAATGTTTCATAATAAAAGCAGCTCTAATTAATCATCATAGTATTTGGACTTTGGAGAGTGTTATTTCAAATCTGTCAGAGTTGTAGTTCAAGAGTAATTCAGTGACAAAGTATCCCCCTCCCACCCCTTTTTCTGATGTAACACTGTTCAGCCAAATCAGAAGGGAGGTGCCCAGGTAGACTGCAGAGAGGGACCATCTTCAATTAAGATAAGGGAAAAACCTGAAAAACTTGTCAAGGGGGGCAGGGTTTTCATAGAAAGAAGATTGTCCCCTGCTGATATCTGTCTGGTCTTACAACCAGATTCCACATCTGAGAAGAGATGGCTTACACTAGGTAAAAGGGGTGGGAGGGGAAACTTTGCTTGTGAATATCTCTCAAACCTTTAAGACTTGTATCGTTCTTCATGTTTTTTTAATGCCTACAAAATAAAATAAAGATAAAACAAAGTATTACTATCCCTTTAAGGCTTACAAGCCCACTTTTGCATAACTCGCAGGGTCCTGGCCCATCTCTGCCAGTAGAAAATCGACTCCTTCTTTTTCAGAATGCATGAGAGTCTCCAGTGATGGACCAGTGGGTTTTGGGGGTTAATACGGAAGGGTACCAAATAGATCTTAAATTCCTTCCAACCAGGTGTGGGATATATGACTTCGTGGCCAGCACCATTAATACGGTTTTGACGACAGGAAAGATGCACTGGTTTATGGCTCCACACCCCAGCCTCGCACTGAAGCTTCACTTGCTAGGTTCCTCTGCAGAGACACTGAACCTTAGGCTCCTTATCAGCCTTTTGTGCAATCAAGGTCCAGTTTCCTGTATCCCTGACACACCCCACCTGCTGGAAAAAGGTGTTCCCATTCTAGTAACGCTTCACCGGATTTTACTCCAATCTTTTTGTTGTTCCTAAAAAGGACAGCGGCTGCCATTCTGTTTTGGACTTGAAGTGTCTCAAGCAGTGTGTTCTAGCTCCATGCTTTAAGATGTAATATCTGCAATCTTTCATTGCTGCCATGTGTCCAGGAGAATTTCTTGCATCCCTCCAGGGCGTCTACCTTCATGTCCCAATTCATCCAGACCATCAGTGCTTTCTACTCTTTGCTTTCAAGATCATTGATTACCAGTTCACTGCTCTCCACTTCAGGCTAGTGTGTACTCCAAGGATCTTTACAAGGGCCGTGGCTGCTTTGGCAGCTCATATCCATACTCACAGAATATTCTTGACTTCTTACTTAGACAACCTTTTTTACTCAAGCTTCCTTCAGAAGCCATTCTCTTTTCAAAGAATCAAGACTGTGTTCTCATCCTGGAGCAACATTATAGGGTGCTCAATTTCAAGAAATCCTCTGATACCTTTTCAGGTTCTGTACTACTTAGGCATGAGTTTCAATATCCTCCAAGAAAGGGTGTTTCTACCAGAGCCCTGTCTTTTCATATGACTCAAGAGATATCATGGCTGTTGGTGATGGTAAGGGAATTTATGAGAATACTAGGCCATTTGGTCTCTGCTCTGGAAGCTGTTCCCAATGCTCAATTCCACATGAGGGAGCTGCAACTGGACATTCTCAGGAGGTGGTCAAGACGACACTTCTCATACCATGTCCCTGGCTCCACTGCCCCCACCTAATGGTGGGACATCCATTTATCATACCAGAATTGGTGCTGGTTAACAGAGATGCCTTCCTGACAGTCTGGGGAGCCACCCTGGGTCACCTAACTACAAAGGGTTGCTGGACAGGGAAGGAGAGCTTTCTTCTACTCAACATTCTGGAAAAACAGGCAATTTGTTTAGCCCTTCACCACTGCTCCCAAGTGCTGACGGGAACACCTGTGAGGGTCCAGCCGGACAAAGTGACAGCAGATGTCTACATAAATCACCATGTACAATTGGGAATAGACATACAGCGGTGTTAAATAGTACAATCAGATGTGGAGAACAGAAGGATCAGAGTCCCTGCTCGTGAGAGCTTCCAGTGTGCTCAGGAATATCGAGATGGAGAGTGCTTAAGGGATTCTCAGCACCGCCTCTTGGCCGTGTCGATCTTGCTTATTGGATCTTCTCAATCTCTCCATAGCAGAACCATTTTGCCTCCATCTGAGGCCAGAACTCCTGACCTAGGTTCCACTTTATCATTAGGCAGAAAGGTTATCTCTGATGGCATGGCTCTTAAAGCCAGTATCTTTAAAGGGATGGTAATATTTCCTAATAAAAGCAACTCTGATTAATCATCATAGTATTTGGACCTTGGAGAGTGTTATTTCAATTCTGTCAGAGTAGTAGTTCAGGAGTAATTCAATGACAAAGTATCCCCCTCCCGCCCCTTTTACTGATGTAACACTGCTCAGCTAGAGCAGAAGGGAGGTGCCCAGGTAGATTGCAGAGCGGGACAAATTTCAATGAAAGGGATAGTAATACTTAAAATGTAAAAAAAAATATGTTGTAGGGTTTATCCCCTGAGTAAAACAAGAGTACTCCCACTGCTGAAAGGTGTTTCATTCAAAAGTTATTAATTTTCAAAGTTGAAATTTTTAGGTGCAATATCACAGTGGCCTGAAATTTTACAGTGGCGCTGTTGCTACACGATCCTATGGACAGCTCTGGTCCCGGGACCATAAATCTCCATAGGATGGTGTAGCAACAGCGCCACTGTACAATTTCAGGCCACTGTGATATTGCACCTAGAAAAATTCAACTTTGAAAATTAATAACTTTTGAATGAAACACCTTTCAGCAGTGGGAGTACTCTTGTTTTACTCAGGGGATAAACCCTACAACATATTTTTTTTTTACATTTTAAGTATTACTATCCCTTTAAGATGAGGGAAAAACCTGAAAAACTTGTCAAGGGGGGCAGGGCTTTCATTATTCTCATAGGAAGAAGACTGACCCCTGATGATATCTGTCTGGTCTATGGACTGCATTCCACATCTGAGAAGAGATGCCTTACACTAGGTAAAAGGAGCGGGAGGGGGAAACTTTGCTTGTGAATCTCTCTCAAACCTTTATGGACTTATATCGTTCTTCATGTTTTTTTAATGCCTACAAAATAAAATCAAGGTAAAACGAAGTATTACTATACCTTTAAGAAGGGCTTTTTGGAAGCTGTCATTTACACTGTGGTTCAGGTTTGGAACCCTGTATCCTCCAAGGCCTATCATAGGATCTGGTCTCTGTTCTTCCAGTGTTGTGCTGATTAGATGTGTTCCCACATTATGTCAGTCTTCCTGTTATTCTGACTTTCCTTCAAGATTGTGTCAACAAGATTCTCAGTGTCAGTTCTATTAAGGTTCAGATATCATCACTATTATTTTTCAGAAACATATTGCTTTTCTTCCTGACATCAAGACCTTTGTTCAGGGTTGACTCAAGCCTACCATCTCTTCAGAAATACCACTCCTCTGTGGGATTTGAACCTGGTATTAGGAGTTCGCCAGGGTATTACTTTTGAGCCTCTTTTCATTGTTTCTTCTGACACTTAAGATGGTGTTCCTTTTGGCTACTGTTTCTGTTCACATAGTTGCCGAACTACAGGATCTGTCTTGTAAACACCCTTTCCTGATTTTTCACCAGTTCAGGGCAGGCCTTCATTTGAGTGTTGTTTTTTTTGTTTTTGTTTTTGGTTTTTTTTCTCAACAGACCTGTTGGCGCCCTTTGGGCTTACAAGAATCAGACCTCTGCTGAGCAACCATGTAAGATAGCAACATGGTTGTCTCTGCACACCTTCACCAAACACTACCATGTCAATATCCTGGCTTTGGATGAGGTCCGCTTTAGCAGGAATGCCCTTCAGGTGGCAATGCCTGTTTAACCCCTTAGGGACCCTTGACGTACCAGGACCGTCAAGGGTAAACTTTCTTGAAAGACCCTTGACGGTCCTGGTACGTCACGTACATTTTACTTACAGCGCTCTTCCGGGAGCGCTGTAAGTAAAAATGGGGCATGAAATAGACCGCTCCAAGATCGGAGCGATCTATTTCAAGCCCCATAATGACGCGCCGATACACGTGACAGGTCACGTGTACCGGCCCGTCAACGTGCCCCTATGCGGACGTTATGGGACGGAAATGTCCCATAATGTCCGGTCCTTAAGGGGTTAAGGACTTTTTTTTTCCTGTTTCTCTATGCAGAGTTCTGAACCCTGTTGGTTTTGAATCTTGTTCAGTTGGTTGGTGTTCAAGTGTGGTGTTTGTTGACACTTGAGATTTATATAGTACCAGTGCTGTGGAACACTTGTCTACAGTGGAGATTTTTTTTTCTTTTTTCCCTCCCTTTACCTCCCAGGAATCTTGGTTGATGATTTGGTATATTCCTATGGTTCCTGTGTTCCACTCTGGATGTAAGAGAAAAGCAGATTTTATTGAATCAGTTTGTCTTAATCCATGTGAAACAGAGAACTCCCACCCAGAAAAAAAAACAAAAAACATGTACTATATATTAAGGAGAGCGCTAAATAGGGATGATCCAACAGTATGTTTTAATTAAAATGTATACTAAATATAGACCTCTATATTCTCTATACCTGTGGCACAGGATGAACAAACATGAAGTATATAAACTAAAATACTTTAATACAAATCAAAGCTCTTATACACATAAATGCAACATGTACATATACAATACCCAAAATTATACTGAATTGCTAAAAAAAAAAAAAAAAAAAAAAAAAAAAAAAAAAAAGTCCCCAAGATAAGAGTCTGCTGATTGTGATATGTGTGTGGTAAGTATCCGCTGTTGAACTAACAAGTGATGTAACATCACAGGTATAGAGAATATAGAGGTCTATATGTAGCGTAAATTTTATTTAAAACAAATTGTTGGATCATCGCTATTTAGCGCTCTTCCTAATATATAGCTTTTTGGTTAGATAGATTTACACACACCGGTCTAGGGATAGTAGCAGGCTGAGATAGGGAGCTTCTCATATTCTGGTGATTGTGGGGTAACTTTATTTTAAACACCGCCTGCTGAGCGCCGTTACTTTCCACTTCAATCTGTATTTAAAAAAAAAAAAAAAAAAAAATGTGGTTTAAGTCCTTGGGCAGAGGGTTCCTCTGCGGGGTCTTTTTTCCAGGGGATTTGCTTCTTTCCTCTCACTTTTGTTTCTATGTGCTACAATGCTATATGCTGAAATTGAGGGGCAGGGGGTAAAGTTGGAAGGGAAAAGGGGAGTCCCTGCCTCAAAGGCTCTGTGTTTTTTGTGGCCTGCACTCTGGAGGAGGGAACTTTACCCCCTTGGTTTCTGTGTTCCACATGGTCTAAGATGAAAGCATTTAATGGTATGTTCATTAAAATCCTCTCTTAAATCCATGGGAATTTGGAAAATTTGTATGTCCCCTCTTGCCCAGAGTAGCTCCACCTTTATTTGTGCATATAAATCCTTGTATTTCGTCTTAGAGCCCACCTCTTTTTTGTATTGTATTTATTCCATGTAACCACAAACCTATTATATGTGTACATCTCTGTGAACCCAGTGGCACTATGAGTAAAAACAAACCGTTCTAGTGCAAGTTCAGCAGCGTTTCACAGAATTCTTTACTTTGTTTTACCTGCATGAGCTCTGGCAATAAACATGGCTTGGCTTCTTTGCTAGAGGAATGAGAAATGCAGTGCAACTAAATTCACACTATTGCTATGTGTTCTTTTACTTACATACATACATACATACATACATAATTTGGGTTAGCCGTGTTGGTCCAGTGGTGTAGGTCTCAAATGAATGAGTATTCTTGTATGTAATAATACTTTTTGATTGGAGTAACATTTAAATGTTATTTTATAATATAAAGTTTTTTCCATTTTAAATCATAATAGATCAAACCATCTCTAAAGAAGTAAAATTCTGTAGAAAACTGGTTGCAGCATAAAGGGGCAAATGAAAAGTCACATTGAGTTTAACTGGGGCTTTTAAAACCCTTTGTGTGCCAAAGAGATATCAAACACTTTGCGTTGCAATGCATTGGATACCTCTTTGACCCTTAAAGGGTTAACCCATTGATTGCTACATATGTGTTGGAGACTTCTCTAGCACTCAAGGGTGTAAAAGATCCATTTAAATTAATTGGTAATTTGGGGGATTTTCTATTGTCCCCTATGCTGCAGTTGTCCCAGAATTGCTCCTCTGGCTTCTAAATATGGCCCATAATTCTGGTTTGTAATTCAAAACAATTTTTTTTTCTTTCTTTATTATTTCCTAAAGAAAAACCAACAGCAGCAGCAAGGCAATAATCATACTAATGGGACGGGTCACCCAGGAAATCAAGATAACAGTCATGCACAAGGGCCACCGCTGAAGAAAGTGCGAGTTGTTCCTCCAACCACTACCTCAGGCGGACTCATCATGACCTCAGACTATCAGGTGACTAGTCATTGTGTTTGTCTTCATTTGCAGCAAGGAAGTTCTCTCTTCCACTTGAATACTGTCGGGAGGAGTGGTGGATCAGAGGAAGCACATCAGAAACAGATGGATAAAGGGCACATTCCAACTACTCGAGGCTCAGACTTCAGCCTTGGTTCCGTATTATTCTTAAATGAGCAGGAAACTTATAGTAACCCTTAAAGCACTGGAAAGACCTCTATGGGTCTTGAAGGGCACTCCAACTTCTGTGAGATGTCATTCAGAACTTGTTTCAGCTAAATAATTGTTTTTCTTATTAAACTGCAATTTGAAGTTCTGCTCACCAAGTGGTTCTGTTCCTGTCTGTGTCTCAAGTTCTCCTATAGCATGCGTTTATTTAAAAAAAGTGTTTTGGGCACTAGTTGTCATTGTTTCTTACAAAAAAAAAAGTAATGTTATGGTGGCAATTGGCAAATGCCACAGTCTCATTTGTAGCCTTTGCAACTGCTGTTCTTACTGCTCAGTTGTTTAAACAGTAGGACGTTTAGGCAGCTCCAAGGGAATGGGATATACAACATCAGTGATATGAGTGATAAACATGTGATGTACCTGAGGCATTAGCAGCACCACAACTAACCATTATTTCAGGTATATGTTGAGAAAATAAGTTGGCCAATAATGCTGTTCCTCCTCCAAAATAATGGGTGGGTTGTTGGAATATAACTTTTTCCCTTGAGAGCAGGAAAGAACTGTGCTTCTCATCAGCAACTTAAATTCTCATCAGCAGCTTAAATAAGGGGAAGGACCAGGGCCGGTGCAAGGATTTTTGTCTACACAGGCAAAAGTGCATTTTGTTGCCCCCCCCCCTCCGCCATAGTTGTGAGTCGTGAGGGCAGAGCCTCGAAAAGTGCAGAACCACTCAGTGTTGCAAGTTGATGAAGCCGGGGCTGCACTGTGAGCCCCTGTGTGCCCTATGTCACCACCAGAGCAATACAGTTATATGTCACCAGCACAGCAATGCAGTTATAGGTCACCACCAGAGCAACACAGAGTTATATGTCACCACCACCAGAGCAATAAAAAGTGTTATATGCCACCACCAGAGCAATACAGTTAGATGTCACCATAAGACAATACAGAGTTATATGCTACCACCAGAGCAATAAAGAGTTTATATATATATATATATATATATATGGCAGCACTCTCACTTAAAGGGATAGTATTACTTCAAAATTACTATCCCTCATATTGTAGCCCTTAATAAACTGAGTTAAATGACACCAGCGGCATCTCTCAAACCTTTATGGTTTAAGAGATAGCCGCTTTCAAAGTTTCCTCTCCCCTGCTGTCAGCTTTCTGCTGCCAGCAGGAGAATCCGGTCTCTGAATCAAGAGGAGGCTCTTCAGCAGAGCCGATATCTCGTTATGGATGGAAAAATGATTAATTGAAACAGTCTTCTATGTGTGCTTGTTGGTAACCAAGCACACGTAGAAGACTGTTTCAATTAATAATTTTTCGTTCCATAACGAGATATCGGCTCTGCTGAAGAGCCTCCTCTTGATTCAGAGACCGGATTCTCCTGCTGGTAGCAGAACGCTGACAGCAGGGGAGAGGAAACTTTGAAAGCGGCTATCTCTTAAACCATAAAGGTCTGAGAGATGCCGCTGGTGTCATTTAACTCAGTTTATTAAGGGCTACAATATGAGGGATAGTAATTTTGAAGTAATACTATCCCTTTAAAGGTGATGTATCCCCTTACCAAAAGTTTCCCTTAATCTGTTTGTTTTAGATATTGTAACAATGCTGTGTTGTTGTTGTTTTTAAACGCTATAGAAATTAGAGGTTTCTTTTTTCCCCTTGACGTCTTCAACTCATTCTGATCGTCAAGACGCTTGCTGACGAAAATACAGGAGTGATCCTCCTCCACGCTGGTCTGTCTGTAAGCTGAAGCACTTTCTTTGGCAGAGATTGGTATCTAGCCAATGAGAGTGCTGCAGATTACAGACAGACCAGCGTGGAGGAGGATCTTTCCTGTATTCTCCTCGGCAATAGTCTTGCCGGTCAGAATGAGGAGAAGACGTCAAGGGGGAAAAAGAAATCTCTCAAACTGCATTTCTATAGCATTTAAAAAAAACCCAACAACACAGCACTGTTACATTATCTAAAACAAACAGATTAAGGGAAACGTTTGGTAAGGTGATACATCCCTTTTAAACAGAGACAATATGGGTGCTGAAGTTGAGTGGAATCCTCATAAGTGTACCAAAAAGATGAAATCAACCAGCACTTGCACGGTTAAGTTCAAATAAAACAGTGTTTAATGTGGTGTGTCAACGTTTCAGTGCAGCCATGTGCTGATGAAAGTGAACATGGCTGTACTGAAACATTGACACACCACATTAAACACTGTTTTATTTGAACTTAACCCTGCAGGTGCTGGTTGATTAAATGTTGATATATATATACACATATCACCTCTTGACTCTTGATTCCCCCTTTTGCCTCTTTCTCCCCCTCTTGATTCCCACCTCTTGCTTTGTTCTCCCCCTCGACTATTAAGCCCCCTCCCTTTGCCTTTTTCTCTCCTTTTTGAACCCCCTTTCTCCCCCTCCTTGGCTCTTGATCCCCCCTTTTGCCTCTCTCCCCTTCTTGACTCTTGATCCCACCCTTTTGCCTCTTTCTCCCCCTCCTGATCCCCCTCCTTTTGCCTCATGATCCCCCCTCAATTTGTCTCTTTCCCCCCCTCTGCTTCTTTCACCTGCTCTTTATGCCCCTTCTTGCCAAGTTGCCTCTCTTTACCCCTCTTGATCTTCCTTTTGCCATTCTCCCCCTCTTGATCCCCCATTTTGCCCCTCCCCCCTTGCCTCTCTCTCCCCTTCCTGATTCCCCCTTCTGCCTCTTTCTCCCCCTCTTGATCCCCCTCCTTTTGCCTTTTTCTCCCCTCCATTTCCCCCTCTTTTGATCCCCCCTTTGCCTCTTCCCCCCTCATTGACTCTTCATCCCCCCCTTTGCCTCTCTCTCCCCTTCTTGACTCTTGATTCCACCCTTCCTTTTGCCTCTTGGTCCCCCCTCCTTTTGCCTCTTTTTTTCTCCCATTTGCCTCTTTTTCTCCCACTTGACCCCCATCTGCCTCTCACTCACTCTTAATGCCCCCTCTTGAATCCCCTCCTTTTGCCTTTCTCCCTCTTACCTCTCTTTACCCCTCTTGATTTGAATGGTCCCCCTTTTGCCTTTCTCCCCCTTACCTCTCTTTACCCCTCTTGATTTGAATGCTCCCCTTTTGCCTTTCTCCCCATCTTCATTGACCCTTTTGCATGTTTTCCCCTCTTCCCTGTGACCTCACCATGTCTTGCGACTGGCTTCTGCTTACTGACTCTGCTCCCGCACAGATCAGCTCTCTCGTCTCCACTGTTGAGTAAGGTGCAGCCACCAGCCGGCCTACCCGGTGCGCAGCAGACACAGTGCTTGTCACTGGGTCTATACCCGGCCTGCCCCCACTCACTAGACACGGCCCGGCGCCGGCGTTTCCAACTTCCTGTTACCTTTCAGATATATTTAATTGGATGGAGAATGTTTTTAACCCTTTGAGCGACAGAGGGGTACGGAATGCATTGCTTTGCAATGCATTCTGTACCTCTCTGGCGCTCAAAGGGTTAAGAAGCAGGCAGCCCCAGGGGAGCTTCACGGTACATATAAAAAATAAATAAATGGAAAACAAACAAAAAAAAATTATCCTCATTTTGGCGCCCCTCTGCTGAGGCGCCCTAAGGCGGCTGCCTAAGCTGCCTTAATGCTAGCGCCGGCCCTGGGAAGGACTGGGAACCATGAACACATCTGCACTCACATTAAGCAACTGGCTCAACTGAAAGCAAGCACCTTGATGCTTAGGTCTGTAATGTAAAATCAGTAATCCCCCCAGTAATAAAGTACTACTGCTGCTGTCACGGTGCACCTTGTCTGCTCCCCACTAATGTGACAACTTGCAGTCTTAATAATAATGATGAACCCTCCCTGCTACCAGGTTAGCGTATTCAGTGGGATGGAATCTCCTCAGATGCCACTTGATGACCTTGTTGCGATTATCTTCCACTACATTGCCATCTGTGGTCAGCGCACCACACAGTGTGCAATGGGTGGACATGAACTGGCACATCCTGACATCTACAGAATGGCTATCAGCTGGTAGGGGAGGTAATGACAAAAAAAAGTGGATTGCCAGAAGATGTAGCTACATCTTTCCACTCCAGGACCCTAGCATCAGAAGGTGATGACGAGCCAGGTGTTTTGCTTGCCATCAAACTTTAAGGTTCTGGCTGTTTTTCTCTATTCTTCCTCCTCTTTGATTTACACTTTGTTTCTTGTTGGTTTTGGGGAAAGTCAGGGGGGTACAGCAACAGCAGTGCCAAATTTCTGTGTTGGGGTTTGGCTTTAACGTGCTTCACAAAAATGTCATACTGTCTGTTTTATGTGTAATGAGGGCGTTGTGCAAAGGTGTGTTCCCTCCTTTCCCCTTTTCACTGACTTATCACAAATTGTGCACAGTGCCATCGCTGATAACTGCATTGTGCCTGCCCCAAGTGAAAAATAATCCCACACCCAGAACCTCAGGAGAGAGGGAAAAGGTCTCTTTCTTCTTCTCCACAATCCCCCTCCCTGATTGGGGCAGAGGACGAGGATGATGCTGCTACTTGTGCTTCAGAATCTAGGACTAGGACCAAGAGGACTACTGCTGCTGGCAAGTGGAACCTGTCCTAGTCCCGCATCACTACTGCTGGACTCTATTCTCACTGTGTCCATGGTAGTCTGTGGCACACTAGCCTGTTTATCATCATCATCCTGCCTCCCTTGCAACTCAGCAGCAGCAGAAATTATAGCAGCAGCAAACACAGCACTGTCATTCCTGCTGCTAGTGGTGGTAATGCCCATCCCCATTTGGATCTCCGTCTCACATTCCTACTCGCTTTGGCTTAAAAAGGCCATTAATGTCTCTCCCACCCCAGCTGCTTCACCATCACCCTCATAATCACCACCACCAGTCCCTCCTTGCTACTGCTCTATTAGAGTCTCACTGGTTGGAGGATATGACAAATGTGACTTACTGTCACACTTGCCATCTCTAGAGGTGAAGTAGGCAGACTGACAGCACTAGCAGTAGGCACAGGCAGCTGATCTGTGCTCAGGGTGGTATTACTGCTGCTAGCCAGTTCTGCCTTCCTCAGTATCAAGTACTAGAGACACAATGCCGGGGAACGGGAATCACAGGGTCAGGGTGATGTTTTGGGCTACCTTGACCTCTAATCTGGCTGTTTAGCTTCACTTCCCCTTCCAGCTCAGCAGGAGAATCAACAACAGTCACGATAGTCCCACCAGCTGCTTCCCTAATAGTAACAACATCAACTTCAGAATCATATTCATGAACATCACCCTCTCCCTCACTCGCAACACTCTGGTGTCGATTCTGTTGTTAATAGAGTATTATTTTCTCTCCCACCCTAATAATAGTTTGGGACAGAGTGAATATTTCCAAATAGTCCCTATGCCCCCCAGAGGACAGGGGGGCGAGATTTTTTTTGTGATACTTCAGGATTATTTTCTCTGTGTATGTGGGGGACATAGATAATTTTTTCTGGGAGGGATGCCCTATCAAGTGATCTTTCTGATAGGGGTGTCCTGGCTCTTTCCGGAGGTCTCTGGAATAGTTGTTGATTTCCTATCAAGTAAATTAAGGCCTGGCTTGGTGAGTATAAACAGAAAGTAACAAGATGGGTAGTGCTACATCAACATCCTACCTGCATTGAAACCCAAATCATTATATATATATATATATATATATATATATATATATATATATATATATATATATATATATATATATATATATATATATATATATATATATATACTAGCAGTGTGGGACGGCGCTGCCCGTCAAGCTAAATAGGTAATTAATGCACACACACGGATGCAAGACAAACACAGACATGCGCAAATGCATACGCATGCACTGAGATGCATAAAGAGCGACACAGTCATACACACCTATATGCAATGCACAACATGCAGACACATAGAGTGTGATACAGACATGCAACACACACAGTGAGGAACACACACAGACACACACACAGAAGTGAGTCATAAGGAGGTGAGTTATGTGTCATTGTAATGAGTTTGTGTTTGTACTTATGCCTCCACTGTGGCATTCATTCATGTAGTTGGAATGCATGTGGTAATTGCACATACTATGGTAGAAGGTGGATCGTGCTGGCTTCCGGGGTGTGAGTGAGACTATGGTGGAAGATGGATCGTGCTGGCTTCCGGGGTGTGAGTGCGAGTGCGTGCGAGTGAGTGCGTTAGTGAGAGTGTGTGTATTATTGTGAGTGTGTGTGTGTGTGTGTGTGTGTGTGTGTGTGTATGATTGTGTGTGTGAATTATTGTGAGTGTGTGTGTGTGTATGATTGTGTGTGAATTATTGTGAGTGTGTGTGTGTGTGTATGATTGTGTGTGAATTATTGTGAGTGTGTATGATTGTGTGTGAATTATTGTGTGTGTGTGTGTGAATTATTGTGTGTGTATGATTGTGTGTGTGTGATTGTGTATGATTGCGTGTGTGTGATTGTGTATGATTGTGTGTGTGTATGAATTATTGAGAGAGAGTGTGTGTGTGTGTGAATTATTGTGTGTGTATGATTGTGTGTGTGTGATTGTGTATGATTGCGTGTGTGTGATTGTGTATGATTGTGTGTGTGTATGAATTATTGAGAGAGAGAGTGTGTGTGTGTGTGTGTGTGTGTGTGTGTGTGTGTGTGTGTGTGTGTGTGTGTGTGTGTGATTGTGTATGATTGTGTGTGAGTACGTGTTTTTTGTCTGATGTGTTTGTGCCTGTGGTGTAGGAGTAAGTGGCATTCATTTTGGTTTTTGCGTTACTTGGATAGTGGTGGGCGTGCTGGATAGTGGGGGCAGGCCAACTCCCTGCATGATTTAAATCCTTCCCCACTGAATCACCCAATTGGAGCAGTAACTCCTCCTTACTTAACCCTTTGAGTGTCAGAGGGGTATGCAACACATTGCTTTGCAATGCGTTTAGTACCCCTCTGGCACTCAAAGGGTTAAGTTGAGGTAACATAGCAATATAACACACCGTGGCTCTTCAGTTGAGGCAGCGTAGCAATATGCTTAGGGAACAAATAGAAAGTGGTGTTTGTGGCTTGCCCTCTGTAACATACAGCAAAGCATCTCTGTCCCTTTAAGGAGAAAGGGTGGGAATCGGGAAGCAGGAAATGGAGGAGTGACAGTTGAAAACAGACAGTGAGGTGAATGAAGAGATGAAGAGTTAAATAAGAGTTGCTATTAAGTTTATCCCTGAGTTTGTGTTTTATGGGAACATTACAACCTCGTACTGAAACAGAGTGTATGGAGGGTTACAATTATCTGTGGGAGGTGAAACAGTGTGTTTGTCGGGTCATGATCCTGAGTGAGTGTGTGTGGACCGGGAGAAGTTATTGATATCCCCTACTTCAGGAGTGAGTTGCAGCTATATTTTTTTGTCAGTTGGATAGTGGCGGGCGGGCTGGAGGGGGCGGGCCAACTCCCTGTATGATAGATATAGATAGATATACTAGTTGAACAGCATGTTACATGGGCCACAGTGCCACTGCCACCCGGTCGCGGGGCAGTCATGCGCAGTAGAGACTGCCCACACCATGGCTGATACAGAACTGGATGCTCCTTCAGAGCGTCCAGCTCTGTATCAGCCGTGGCGCGGGCAGTCTCTACTGCGCATGATTGCAGCACGCGCAGCAGTGTGTACTGCGCATTGGCGCAGCGTTACACACGTTTTAGCAAATTATTACATAGGATATAGATATATCTCTACAGTATAGAGAACATTGGAGGCCTTTCTAGTACCAATTAAATCATTGAGAATTTGGGGAAGAATTATGTTCCCTATGGTACAGCTGAGCTTCTCCAGATATACTCCCCTCTTATTTTGTGTGTATGCCTCACAATACAGTGGCATAAGAATAAACTAGGGATTTATAAGTTCAACCCCAGAGCTGAAACCAGGCTAGGATTTAAGGATTTCCCTCTTGAGCACAAGTGGATTAGTCAAAATGAATGAGCCACTCCTGGTCTGTGTTAGTCCCTCCAGGACCAAACTCCAGCACCTCTGTATAAAGGCAGAAGTGGAACAATTGTGGGGCAAAACAACTTCCCCATAGGGAACAGATAAACATTGATATTTAAATCAGTAGGAATTTTTCTTTTTTCTCCTTTTGGTGCAGTTGAATTGCTCCACAGTTTCTTTTATGCATATGCCTTAGTGAGGCTGATGTACTGAGAAAATGTTGAAACTCTGGGTCAAACCAACTGTACCATAGGGGACAAATAACAGATATGTTGGAGAGGTCCCCAAAGTATTGTGTAAAGATGAGTTGGAAACCTTTCTAACAAACAAGGGTTTAAAAGCCCCATTTAAAGCAGAACATTCATGCCGATTTAACTCTTGCCCCATGTAATTATTGTTTAATGTGATGTCCATAAAAAAGCCTGTACAGTCTGGAAAGTGTTGGCATAATTGTAAATTGGACCTTTGTGTCCTACCTACAGAATAAGCAGATTACAGTCATCTTTGTCAGTTGTCTTCTGTAAGCCTGTGCCAAACTTGCCTGCCCCTGTCACTCACTAATATGTTGTGTGCTCTCACTATGACCTGGACGCGAAGTGGTATGAGAGCGTGCCAGGTCATGTGGCTAATATGGGTTGGTTCAGGGAGGGATTATCCGGATGAAGGGGGTGTTAGTGATGAGTTTTTCGGCACAGCTTCCGCGGCACTCTGCAAAGATCATAGTTTATCAGGTAAACGTTAAATTAAAGGCTAAATAAGTCTCCGTGTAAAGCATTTAAAACAATTAAAAAAATATATATATAGCATTTTTGAGTACTTTTCAGGGAGGATTAACATTCTACAGTAAGTCATCTCTGGATAACTTGGGGGATTTTTCTGTGGTCACTTTGTTGCAGTTGGTTTCCTTTAGGCTTCCACCACTATATCTGAGTGTATCAGCCTCAGTGTGATTTGATTGTGCAAAGTTAATTTGTTTTTGTTCCTTTTTTGCAGCGTTCCAATCCACATGCTGCCTACCCAAACCCTGGACCAAGCACATCACAACCTCAGAGCAGCATGGGATATTCGACTACCTCCCAGCAGCCTCCACAGTACTCCCATCAGACACATCGGTACTGATCTGTACCTGGGAGGAAAAAAGAAAATGTCAATGCACTGTTGCTTGGGCTGCAGGACTGAGCATGTAGCTGTGCGCCTGAAGCTTGGCTTTGGAATGTACTGTACAACCACACCTTCAAAATGTCCAGCAGCCAAGTTACACAACATTTCACAGAATGTAGACCCCATGTGAAGGTTCACCTTGAGAGAGAGCGCTAGCACAGTTGGTGTTGTGGATTTGCTACTTCCATAGTTTACTTGAAATGGTTCAAATTGACCAATGCATTTTTTTCAGTGACGGTAGCAGTTCAAGCTGTGAAGTATGCTAGGAGCAAACTTTTTTTTTTTTTTTTTTTTTGCGCGTGGTGACTTCTTATTGTAAATGATATTATCTGACCAATAATAAACCTTCTCACTGGTATCTGTTACCATGGCACAAACCCAATATTAAGCTAAATCTCAATTTTATTCATAACATTTTGATATAAACTTCTTTACACTTTATTGTTGAGTGATAATTCATATTGATCAGTGTTTTAAACCAGCAAATTTGTTACATGTTTTCTCCCATAAAAGAAACATTTGTCTCTTTTCTGTATGAGCCTCCCAAAGATTATATTTCATTGTAAGTTTTTAATACTCTTTAACTTGACTAGTATTAATCCATAGAGTGCCAGAGAGACGGACAACTTGTTGCTCATTTCTCTAGCACTCAAAGGGTTAAAGGGCAACTAGCAGGAAAAAGTGTTAAAGCTTGGCCTTTTCTTCATTATTGTCAGTTATTTCCATCTTTGAGCGTAGCAGAATTATAAATGTGCGTTCCTAATTATACAGCTGCACCGCAAGATTCTTGTCCCAGATCTGAAACTGACAGTGACAGGCTCATTCATATTGGCTCTGGATATTGGTGTAATATCACAACAGCCAATAGGAATCCTTAGTTGCCTCACAAGTTTACTGCATCTGTTCTGATGAGAAGCACCCCAGGCGGGGCCCTATCTACTGATAACTGTAGCCAAGATTATCAAGATAGCAGAGACTTGTTCAGCCAGAGTGAAAAAACAAAAATACAGGTTTATTGAGGTGGTAGCAATGTTAAATTGTAAAGAAGGAAGAAATCATGAAGATCATCTGTGTGTGGGGGTCTATTGGCAAGTTTTGTGCCAAGATCTAGCACTTGATCACAAGGTAAAGTTCTAGCGTTTTTACAAAAAATGCATCACACACACACACACACACACACACACACTCACACTCACACACTCACACACTCACACACTCACACACTCACACACTCACACACACTCACACACTCACACACTCACACACTCACACACACACACACTCACACACACTTACACACACACACACTTACACACACACACACTATTACACACTTTTCACTACCTCCTCATAGTTATTATTTTCACTCCCACAGTAAACCTCTAGTAAGAAACCTATGTTGTAAAGAAAACTGGAGTAATTAAGGGGTAAACCCACTGCACATTGGGGGCAAAATAAATTCCCCAACTTTCCACTGATTTTAAATAGGGCTTAGAAAAACACAGACACACACACCCTTCTGGTGCTTATCTTCTGGGCGTGTGTCGAAAACTGCATTGGAAGGGAAGAGTAGTGGCAGTTTTCTTTAAATGATGCTGCTTCTTCCAGAAATGGCCATAGAAGTGATTTCACTAATACAATTCTGAGCTTTTTAAAGAATGCTGACACCTAAAGTGAATTTAGGTTATAGCGTTAAAAAATATCATGCATTTCCAGCTAGCATCTGTAACAAAATATCTTATAGTTGATCCCTAGAATGTAAGTGTAAATGTGCTAAGGCAGTTAAAGGGATAATAATACTTTGTTTTATCTTTATTTTATTTTGTAAGCATTAAAAAAAACATGAAGAATGATATGTCTTATTTCTCAAACCTTTATGATTTGAGAGATCTTCACAAGCAAAGTTTCCCCTCTCGCCCCTTTTACCTAGTGTAAGCCATCTCTTCTCAGATGTGGAATGCAGTCCATAGACCAGACAGATAACAGAAGGGGGACGATCTTCCTCCTATGAGAACAATGAAATCCCTGCCCCCCTTGACAAGTTTTTCAGGTTTTTCCCTTATCTTAATTGAAGATTGTCCATCTCTGCCGTCTACCTGGGCACCTCCCTTCTGATCTGGCTGAACAGTGTTACATCAGTAAAAGGGGCGGGAGGGGGATACTTTGTCATTGAATTACTCCTGAACTACAACTCTGACAGAACTGAAATAACACTCTGCAGAGTCCAAATACTATGATGATTAATTAGAGCTGCTTTTATTATGAAACGTTACTATCCCTTTAACTTACAGAGATAGTGTACACTGCTTTTCTATTAAGACGAACTGTGTTACCTTGTTTCAGCCTTTTACTTATTACTCTCACTCCTGAGACTCGTATTAAGATTGCTGTGGTAATGAAAATCTGGAAGCCCTGGCAAAGGCAGTAATGGCTGCTCCCACAGACCATATGTATCACTAGATTTTAGGCCTCAGAAAACAAATCTATATCTTTTACAGATGCTAGTGTGGAGTACAGGATATTAAAGTGTACATAATGCAATGATAAGTTGTTGCTATTCCTTTAACCTTCAAAGGGATAGTAACACTTAAAATGTAAAAAAAATATATATTGTGTTACTCTCCTGAGTAAAATAGGTGTTTTATTCAAAAGTTATCGCTGCTCAAACTTAACGTTTTCTAGGTGTAATATCTCCGTGATCAGAAATGTTACAGTGGTGCTGTTGCTACACCATCCTATGAAGGTTTATGATCAACTGACCAGAGTTGTCCATAGGATGGTGTAGCAATAGCGCCACTGTAACATTTCAGGTCATTGGGGTACTGCACCTAAAAAAAAAAAAAAAAAATTTTTCAAGATTGCGCTTCAATCACTTCTGAATAAAACACCTTTCAGCAGTGGGAGTACCCCGGTTTTACTTGGAGGGTAAACCCTACTATATAGATAGATATCGGGGCTCAAAATTTCCACTCGCCACTAGCCAATGGTGAGTAGAAATTCAGCCCTGGTTGGTATGTTATGGCTTGCAGTGGCGAGTAAATTTTCATGTCTGTCTAGTAGCAAAGGACTTAAAATTATAAGATATATATATATATATATATATATATATATATATATATATATATACATATACATATTAAGTATTACTATCCCTTTAAGAAACCAGAGTTGTGTGCAGCACATTGCTTTGCACTTCTTAACCTTTGAGTGCCAGAGGAGTTCTTGACTGGTTGCTTCTCAGTCCACCTCTGAAATTCAAAGTATCAAAGGTAAAAGTTATCTTTTTCATGCTAGTTGCCCTTTAAAGCTGCTATCTGATAGTGAATATGTTTGTCTGAAAATGGTATGAATCAGTTTGAGGAAGCAGATGAGTAAAACGGATTGTCATTGACAATGTTTTTATTTTTTTCCTATTGGTGTGAGCATGTTATGGAGTTTTGACAAAACAAAAAAATATGATAAACAAGCAATTAGCATGAGATAATGGCCTCATGAGGTGAATCATCTGCTCAGATCTTTTAAGCTGGCTTGGTGTAGTGGATTCCAGTTAATATTTCTGTTTTCTCTTTGGCACCTTATCTAGGATTGCTCTTGTTACAGCAGAAAAGAAAGAGGTAGGAAAGCCTTAGAATTTACATGGATACAAAACTGTAACATACAATGTACTGTATCGAACTATTTTACATGAATGACAAGTATTCTGATTTTAAAAAAAAATTTCAACATTGTTAACGCAAGGTGTTAAGTAATAAATTTATTTTTCATAAAAGAAGATGCAACTTTGCCTGTGTTCTTCGAGATGTGTGTCTGTAAATATAAGCCATTGAAGAGTTTGGCTGGAATGTTAGAATTCTTAAATACTATTCATTCCAAGGCCTGATGAAATAACCAGGGGACACCCCTTGAGATTAGAGGAAAGGAGAGTGGAAGGGTTTTTTTTACAGTAAGGTCTGTTAAGTTATGGAATTCCTTGCCCAAGGATGACGTTATGGTAGATAAAGTGGATACATTTAAGAGAAGATTAGATATATTTCTTTAAAAAGGAAACCTACAAAACAGGAAGGTCTAATAAAGACTAACTTATTTGGCAGCAGGAAAGCTATATAATTCTCATATCTCTGGGTTATGAGGCAAAGGTTGAACTTGATGGACTTGTGTATTTTTTCGACCTAATATACTATGTTACCTAGTAATGGTTATTTCCTTCAGGGTCTTCTGGTAGCACACAAAGGGAGAGCCTCACCTTCCAATCAGGACAGGAACATTTAACCCCTTAGTGACAGTCGTGTGCGTATGCGGCTGTCACCTTAACGCCTGGCTAACATTTTTTTTTTTTTTTGGACTAAATGATTCCGGAGTCACTGAACGGCGAGCAGCCGCACAGAGACCCGGACTTACCAGGTGCGTCCTCTCACTAAGTGACAGTTTTTGTGGGACCTACCTGGTATGTCAGTTTTCGGGATGGGGTTAAATTATAAGCCCCCCCAAACAACAGTCCTCCCCACTGTTCCCCTGTACTCACCATCAGAAGGTATTTAGTCTCACTGCTTATTTCTCTTATGTCAAATGTGGAAGACAGGAACCATAATATAAAATTCCCTCCTGAAAACAGCAGGGCACTTCAAAAAAGGCAGGGCCTTTGACTCCCCTCTTCCCCCCCCCCCACCCAGCTTTTCCCCCCCTGCCCCTCAGTTTCAAGTAACCTACCTCAGGAAAAGGGCAAGTGGTTCTCTTCATTTTTAGATTTATTTTTTTATGCTTAGACTAGTTGAAGTGCCCGTTACACAGGTCACAGTTCCACTGCCAGCCAGTTGCGGGGCTGTCATGCACAGTAGAGACTGCCCACGCCGCGGCTGATACGGTGCCAGCCGGTCGCAGTGCAATCATGCTCAGTAGAGGCTGTCCACGCCACGGCTGATACAGAGTGGGACGCTCCGTCACGGACAGTCTCTACTGCGCATGACTGTGTAGTTACAAACTTTCTAGGGAATTATTATATAGGATATTGGGCTTTACAATTCCACATTAACGGACTTCCCTGGAGTTAAACTGCCCTGTTCACAGGAGGGGAGTCTCCATTTCAAAGTCCCTGCCTTTTTTATGCCCTGCCCTCTGGAGGAGGGAAATTTACCCCATGGTTTCTGTGTTCAACCTGGATTAAGAGAAAAGGACTTACTTGTCAGTTCATTAAAATCCCCCTCTTTTTTGAGGGTCCAGCTTGGTTTCTGTCTTGGTTCCTGGCATGAGCCATCGTGGCCAGTCCAGGATGGAAGACTGCAGCTCTTTCCTGCCCCCATATTTTTTTCCAGAGGCCTCCTCTGGGGCTTCTTGTTCTGTGTAGCAGCCACTGCCGCTTCCATTGAGGTCCATGGGTCTTCTTCATCAATGCATTCCAATGGTTAAATGCATAGAGCAGGGCACCTTGAAGCCTGACTTTCTGCCTGCAAGGGAGGTTATTTCAGGTAATTCTATCTTTTTCTATGTCTCTTTTCAGGCCTCTGTTTTATGTGTGTTTGTTTCCTGTAGTCTCCTCCTACCTACTTCCTCCCTCTAGCTGCTCCTCCTACCTACTTCCTATGGAGAGGTTTAAAGGGCAGTCACCCTTATGCTCCAAAAAGGACTAACAGCGCAGGTGCACGGATGTCACTATGACAAGATGTCTGTGCTTCCTGCTACTGTCAGCCTCCGAAAATCTTTGAAACCAAGTAATATTTCTGGCGACTAGCGCTACTAAGCAGCTAGTCGCTAGATGAAGACTTAATTCATGTTAAGTTTTTGCGGGGTGGTGGTTCCCCTTTAACTATACCGTCTGACGCCTGCTTTTGCTTGCCATCCGTAACAGTCCCTTATCTGATCTTCATAGCTAACGCAGACAATTAAATTGCAATTTACGGTGTTTTCATTAGTTCCTATGAATGACAATACCTCTTCATTTTAACAACCCAAAAATTCCATTGGCAGAAAAAAAAGCAGTCTCCAACATTTGAATTGAGCCTTGTCAGTCTACACACCTCCCTTTCACACCTTTACATTCATTTCCTCTGTCTGCCTCCTTCCCTCTCTGTCCATCCGCCTCCTTCCCTCTCTGTCCATCCGTCTCCATCCTGTCCCTCTGCCACCCACCTCCTCTGTCAGCTTCTCCATGAAAATCTGTGTCTGTCTCCTTCCCTTTTCCAATCTCTAGGGGAGACAGACAAGGGTTGGCAACACACACAGAAGACTGTGTCAGCAGTGGGGTTATGCACTAAGTTGTTTTCAAATGGTAATGAGTAAGGATGTGTAAGGAACTTCTACAGTGTGCTAAACTCTCCGATTCCTGGATTATCCATTGGAGCCAATGCACTAAGAATTTACAGGTTGGTTAAATCTCAGTTCACTGGCTAGATGGAAGAAGCAAGGATCGTTCATCAAACTGGAAGGGTCATCTCCACTTCATCACCTCCTCATAACACTTTGGTGTATCTCTCCCCTGTTTGTATCTGAAATAAATGGACAACAACAATGCTGAAGTTGAAAAATTTAATAAAAAATATAAATAATAATATTAATAATCTTATTACCCCATCTGGGTAGGTGGCTCCTACCACCATGCGCAACAGGCATGGCATCAGATGATGCCAGGCTGCTGTCTGATGAGGAGCTGTGGGGCAGGGGCTGGCCCTGGATGCATGACATGCGCTGTCAGGAGGCCCAGCATCAGCCTGTTCTGCTCCACCATTTGTTGGAGCAGAGCCTCCAGACGGCGCATGTCGTTTCTTAGCTGATGCCGTAAGCCCCCTGATGTCAGCTGAGATCCCATATAGGACGTCCAGGGCCTCTGCATACTCCTGGTTGGAAGAGGGCTGCTGCTCTTGTTCTTCATCAGATGCAGCTGTGGGGAAAGAAGAAATGCAAAGCAGTGAGCACATCTCTGGCTCACAGATGATTGATGCATTTAGCAGGGTGATTCTCAGCAATGGTCCTGTTGTCTAGGATGCACAATCAGGTCCTCTATCCACACCAACAGTGCATATTGTCAGGATGTGCTCACTTAAACACAAGCGGAATTGACATTCACTTGTGTTTAACTGACAACATGCACTTTTGTGGTGGTAGAGGACATGATTGTGCGTCCTAGACAACAGGACCATTGCTGAGAATCACCACACAAAATGTGTTAAAGTGGATGTGTCTCCTATTTATAACGTAGCCTAAATAGGCTACATATAGAATACTTCTAAAACTTTGATCATTTTTTATTTTTAAGTTTTATTTGTTGTAAATTTATCTATGAAAATCTGTCCCCTACCTACCTAGACTGTGGTTACCTGCTCTGTAACCACAGTCCATCACTCTGCCTCTGCTCTCCTCCTTCCTCTGATGATGGAGGCTTCTGTCAGCAAGCTGGAGCGGTCTTTGGCAGAGATCGAGATCTAACCAATGAAAGCGCTCCAGCTTCCAGACTGAAGCCTCCATCATCGGAGGAAGGAGGAGAGCTGAGGCAGAGCAGTCTATGCGGAAGTAGGTAAGAGACAGACTTTCTAAGTTAAATTTGCAACAAACTAAACTTTAAAAAAAAAATTTATAACGTTTTACAAGTATTCCATATGTAGCCTATTTAGGCTATGTTATAAATAGGTGACACATCCACTTTAATTTGAGGGGACGCAGCAAACATGTGGCATTGTGGCCAGAGAACAGGATTGACAACCCCTGCTATGAACAGACAGGTCAGGTTTGCCCTTTAGCCTTGATTGGACAGAGGTGGATAATCACTGTCATTGTGATTGATCCACCAACACTCAATTAGTACTAGCCTGCAAACAGGAACTGTAGTTGTGTGCTATGGCCTAGAGCCAAGCAATACGTGTGTGACAAGATCATGGCATGAACAAAAATCACATAATGATATTTGTTCATGCCATGATACTCTCATAGGTATGTGTGACAAGAACACAGATCACTATAGGGAATTGGGGGTCTTGGTAAGGGAAGGGGAGACAGGTGGAACACACATGGGATAGCAGATTTAGGATTTTACTTACCATGTGCTTCCCCTTTCATAGCCTCAGGAGCAGAGGCAGACACCCCAAGAGGTTGTTCCTCATCCTCCTCACCAGACACAGCCCGTGATGACCCTGAGGAGATACAGGACATTTTCACAAGGGTGAGATAATTGTATGGAGCCTTAACTAATTTCAGTGCCAGAGGAGTGCACAACAATTTTGAGAATGCATTGGTACCCCTCTGCCATTGAAATGGTTACAACAACCAGAAACACAAAACTCAGAACCCTTTCCACAAACATAAACCAACAACACACAACAAAAGACATATTAGGCATTGAACGGATATACATGTTTTTGCTGGAGGACATATTATAATTTATTATCCTCACATGCCCTTTCCACTTGGTGGTCCCCAGGTGCACCAACGGGCGCCTGCACACCACCATCTTCCTGCCCCCCCCCCCCACTCCTCCTCCAGGATGTCAGCTGGACCTATTTTGGAAATTAAGGGAATTAACATGTGATGAGAAACACTGACTTCATTAAATGCTTCAGTTGTGTAAGCATTCAGGTTCACAACAACTGCACCAAGGTTGGATACTTAGTTATCAGGATTTACTCGACAACAGAGAGGCACATTTGGCCTATGAAGCATCACTGTAATGCGTGGCAGGGCTTCAACATACCGAGATATCCATCATGGTGCATTAGCTTGTGTTCATCATGCCTACAATGTCATAATGTGAATGGCAGGAGCATGACAAACATTTCTTACATGTGCTCCATATGTGCATTAGTGGGAGATTTAACCCTTAGAGCAGGGCCGGACTGAGAATAAAAACCAGCCCTGGAAAAAATTGCTTACCAGCCCCATATCATTGCGGTGCGGCCGACCCGCTGTGCAGATGCAGTGCTCTTCTTCACGATGCGTCTGACGTCACTGGGTGACCTCCACATTGCCCCCATCTCCATATTGCCCTCAGTCTCCACATTACCCCCACAATCTCCACATTGCCCCTCGGTCTCTGCATTGCCCCGATCTCCACATTGCCTCCCAATCTCCCCATTGCCCCCAGTTTCCATTTCCTACCTCCCTGGTGGTCCAGCGGTGTAGCATGAGAGGTCTGTGCCTCCTTCTGTGCTGTCTTCTCTTCAGTAATGCAGAGTGCTGGGAGATGTCATCTCCCAGCATTCGACATGACTAAAGATCAGATGAGGAAGCTCAGCTGCTACATGTCTGTGCCGAAGAAGGCACAGACCTCAGCATGTTGCGGGGCCCTTCAAATCTCCCGGCCACGGTCCTGTCACCTTGTGGCCCCAGCCAGCACTCCTGCAATCAAGAAGCAATCCGCAGCCACAAGGTGACAGGACTGTGGCCGTGGATTGCTTCTTGATTTTGAAGCAGCCCCAGGGAAGCCCAGCGCAGGCGGCCTACCAGAAATCTTCCCGGTATCCCAGTAGGCCAGTTTGGCCCTGCCTTTGAGTGCCAGAAAGGTGAGCAAAGCACAGCTTAGCAATGTGCTGCTGCTCACCCCTGTGGCAATGAAATAGTTATATAAACTAGATATAGCTAAAGCAAGCTGGGGTTGCTAATACACATATGAAACAATTTAACATGACTAAAAACATGTTTGTACGTGAGGAAGACATCTTAAAAACCTCTTCTTCCACACTGGCAAGAGCAGTGGCAGTGACCGGCTCCCGATAGAGGGTGATGACTTCTTCTTCCCCCTCCCTGCCAGAACTAGGTACTCCATCAGGTTTATCTGTAATGAGAAGAGTACACACACGTGTGGACACTGCATAAGAAAGTACTAAATTACATTACACACACGCATGGACATTGCATAACAAAGTGCTACATTACATTACACACATGCTTGGACATTGCATAACAAAGTATTACATTACAGTACACACAAGTGGACATTGCATTGCAAAGGATTAAGCTACACAGAGCAGATATGTGTGATTTGCAGTGCTTTACCATACATTACACAGCTATCTGCTCAGTGGTAAATATTTAACCCTTTGAGTGCCAGAGGGTTACACAACACATTGTTAGCATACCTAATATCCAGCACCATGCTCCAGGCGACGCGGGAAAAGTATCCTCCATCTTGGCGCTTCTTCCGAGTTCCAGGCGTCTCTCAATGGTCCGGGTCTGTTCTTCCTGCTATTTACCTCTGTGTGCTATCTTATTTGTTATTTTAATAAATTGCATTTTTACTATACCGTATTGACTCCTGAGTTATTCTGGGGAATCGTGACACAAATGCAATGAATTGTGTACCCCTCTGGCACTCAAAGGGTTAACAACATTACATGAACACATGTATCAGAATACAATTACTTACCAGAAAACATGCCAGCATGGTCTGACTCCTCAGCTGCGGAGATAGCTGGAGTACCCAACTCTGAGACATGCTGGGAGGGGGCATCACTGCCACTGCTCCTGGCGGAACTCATGCTAATCACCAGACCAGAGGAAGAGTTGCTCCCTCCAGCTGATGGAGAATGGGCACATACATCAGCGGGAACAGGAGCATGCACGTGGACAGGGAAGACAGGTGCTGTAGGGGCAGGGGAAGATGCAGGAGCATGGTCATCTTCAACATCCGAGTATTCCACTGGTCCTGCTACAGGGGTGATGGGACCTGGTCCAGCATGTGATGGACCAGCAACAGCCTCATCACCACCTGAAGCAGGAGCAGCTTCTGCCTCAGGTGCTACAATAAGGCCATCCATGACCTGTTCATAGTGAAGGAATTGAACAGGTCTACTGGAGGCCCCAGATGACCGCACTACCTCCATCCTCACCATTTTCTGCAGCACCTGCCTTCTAATGTCATAAACCCGCTTCCTGCACCTGATTGATGTGTGTGGGACACTGCCACTTCATTGACAGCTTCCACCAGTATCCCACATTTCGCTCCTATCCATTACTGCGGTGGAAGCTGCCAATGGGCCAAAGAGCTGGGGATAACAGCCCTTCAGTGCCCCCACTAGTGCCTCATTCTCTTCCATGCTGAAGGGTATTTCTCTTCCTCTGGCCATTGCTGTTCTTCTTTCTTTCTAGATCGTGGCTGCTGCTCTCTAAAATGGATGTCTTTTGGGGGATGGTTCTTGTTTGCGGTATTCACCACATTTTTTTCCAGGTCATAGAGTCATCTTTAACTTTTTTGCACTGCTAGTAAGGCACCTGGCCAACCAGCAATGTGAATCCTAAGAGTTTGAAACTTGGGCCAATAGTATTCGAAAGAGGGAGCTGGAATGGGTGATGCCATCTCAATATATCCAATACGATTCGAGGAAGATATGACATGATGTTGCAAACTAAGCAGGGGCAGGAAGTGACAAGATGGTTTGTTTGACAAGCTGTGCAGGGTAGGCTGGTTCGGACAGCTTGGTTATGTTCGACAAACTATGCAGGTTAGACTGTGACAGACATATGTTCGTGATGTTCGACAAACTATGCGTGGCAATCTGAGTTCATTCTGGGGAGGCAACTGAGTGCTCCAGGCCTGGCACTTTCAGTTTCTTTCAAACTTTACTACTGCGTGACAACTCCAATGTATACTGTATATAACATTACTGTACTTACAGTGATAGTTAGGAATACAAAAGCAGAGCATGTAGCTAACTGGAAAATAAATGGCCAAAGATGGGGGAAATTTTTTTTTAATTAGTGGTGCATGGGGCATGGTTGTTGACCTATTTGAACTCTTGCCAGCCCTTGGTGTATGTGAACAAATTACTTAACTCTTTGAGTGTCAGAGAGTTATCCAACACATTGAAAAGCAGTGTGTTGGATACCACTCTAGCACTCAAAGGGTGAAAGCGTCTAAGGGTTTGGACAATACAGGATGATAATTGCTTAGGAGAATGAAACACTAAAAAGTGGGGTTTGTGTTTGAAAGATTACAGCCTAAAGTGGTGAAGGGAGATGGATATACAGAGATCATATATACGTGTTGCTGGTGGTGTGACTGGTGGGATATTCCGGTCACTTTGTAGTTAACTTCATAACCTATTGACAACTCCTTCGGTAAGTGAGTTGATGATTTAGCACAAGATTAATGTGTTTTTAATACACAAACTAATTTAGACACACATACTGCAGTTAAAACAAACACTATCTCCACTGCATAGATGATATTCTTATCATCGGGACCGCCAGTGAAAAGGAACTTCTCAAATTCCATGAGAATTACAATACATTCCACCCCAATATCAACCTAACACTCAGTCACTCACGCACAAACATTAACTCCCTTGACACAACTATCAGTATTCAGAACAACTCCATCCACACATCCATATACCGCAAACCAACAGACAGACCAACCTACCTGAAAAACAATAGCGTCCACCCAAAACACACAAAGATCTCCATCATATACAGCTAGGCCATCAGATACCACCGCATCTGTTCTGACATGATGGACCGTGATAAGCACCTCCAGAAACTCAGAGGAGACTTTATAAAACACTGTTACAGCGCAACTATTATTGACAGTCAGATACAGAAGGCTACCCAAATACCAACAAAAAAATCTGTGGCACTACAAAGAACAACATAAGGGAAAGCGGGTGCCACTGGTGATCACTTACCACTCTCAGGTTGAAGTGCTATGCAAAATATCAAGAGAACTTCAAACGAAATTACATATGGATGAAAGACTTAAGAACATATTCCCACAGCCTCCCTTACTCTCCTTCAGACAGCCTCCCAATTTGCAACAACTGATGGTGAGGAGTGCCCCGAAAAAAAATACAAAAAAATGGAACATCTCCCTGCCTACAAAAGAGATGTGAAACCTGTGCACACATTTACACAGCGGACAAGATATCAATTCCAAACACCCAGTTACACCATAAGATCAATGGTACCTTCACCTGTAAATCATCCAATGTATTATACCTTATCATGTGTGCAAAATGCCCAACAGCTCTGTATGTGGGAGAAACTGTACAAGCACTACATAAGAGATTTAATTCCCACAGATCCAGTGTTAATAACAAAAAGACAGAGACACCAGTGGGAGAACATTTTTGTCAAAATGGGCACAGTGTCAGGGATATTAAGTTTACTGTATTGATGGGATGGTTCTGCACTCAGAGGGACAGAAAGGTATGGGAGGTAAAATTAATGTTAAAATTTAATGCAATTTGTAGTGGTTTAAATAGGGACAGAGAGTTTTTGTCACATTATCACTTAGTTGGTTGACCTTTCCAACAGACCCAAGAGCATCGTAAATACCTCTAAAGCCTCAGAGGAAGAGTGCAATTTACCACTGACTGATCAAAGTATCTGGATTGAGTTCTCTTATCTGATTTCCATGCTAAACAATGCAATGTGTACTTGTATTTAAGAGAGATGTTTTCATATTTATCTGTATAACATGCCTGAGGAAGAGATCTAAGGTCTTGAAAGCTTGCATTCTAAATCTGCTTAGTTAGCCAATAAAAGGTATCAAAAACTATATTTGCCTCCTGTATTTCTACAGCTAACACGGTACCAACTCTCATCTGTAGATTTCATAGATAGAGATGTTGCTATATTGCTAGACTGTCCTACTTCTTTCCCTTTACCAAAGTCCCTCCACCACATTCTGTGGACATGATAGTAATGTAGTGTTGATTTTTACTGTAAAATACATGACAGAGCTATTAGTATGTGAACTGATATTTTGTCTGTCTGAAAATGATGTATGGTGTTTATATCTTTAGTATCTGTCATTGTTTTATATATTTTTAAACGGTCGCCGTGTGTAAATCATACACTACACTCCCTGTAACCGACTAGGAAACTGGATAGAATCGGTGCTCCTTAAATAAAGCAACTCTAGCTCCCCCTCTTTTCTTGTGTACCTCTACATTGGAGTCAAAAATTCAGCAGCTTTCGCTTTCTCTCCCAATAACGACAGTATTAAGTTTTACAGCTCAAAAATTGTAATGTAATGGCTATCTGTTACTGCAGTCCTTGTACCGACATCCAAGACAGCAGCAGGGAGAAGTTAAAGGGATAGTAACGCTTAATATGTAAATAAATAAATACATATATAGTAGAGTTTATCTTCCTGAGTAAAACTGCTGTAAAAGTGTTTTATTCGAAAGTTATTGCAGCTCAAACTTGAACTTTAGGTGCTGTATCTCAATGGCCTGAAACATTAGTGGCGCTGTAGTTACACCATCCTATAGGCAACATAACCTCCATAGGATATTGTAGCAACAGTGTCACTGTAAAATTTTAGGCCATTGAGATATTACACCTAAAAAAACATCTCAGCAGTGGGACTACCCTTTTTGTTTCACTCAGGAGGATAAGCCCTACAATATATTTTTTTTTTTTTACATTTTAAGTATTGCTATCCCTTTAAGTAAATCCATCCTAACTGCTGCCTGCAGAATCCAACCTCTTTCCCCAGCCTATCTGTATTGACTGAGTTGGGAGAGGAGATTTGGATAGACCCATACCCAGATCACTGCATGACCACCACTACCCCCTTTGTATCCTGCACTCTCGCTTCCAACTCACCACACTTTATCCCTCACACACACACACAGAGAGAGAGAGAGAGAGAGAGAGAGAGAGAGAGAGAGAGAGAGAGAGAGAGAGAGAGAGAGAGAGAGAGAGAGTGTGTGTGTGTGTGTGTGTGTGCGCGCGCGCGCGCGTACGTGTACACTAAATGAGGGATACTTTTCAGTTAGGTTTCTTAGCAGAGAGATAATTTTGTCCTTGTTTGTTTGTTGCAGATTCTCAGAGTACGAACATTTTCTGCTCCTCTCCTTCTGAGACATTCAGTAACTGTCTTTGGGCCTTGGGCCTGCCAGGGGACAGGCATTCTGGCATTTTTACTGCTTAAGGTGTCTGTTCTCTTACAATAATCAGTAGTTTATAGCTGGAGAAATATCCACCGTTTACATCATTCATATCATGTTTTAATTTTTTTATTTCATCTCTGTAGTCAACATTATAGTCTATTTACACTTAGGATGCTGGGTTTGGTGCCTGTTAGTGCCAGGGGAGCAGGAGTATTTTAGGCTATTTTCAGCTACAATCGTTTGAATACATGTGTACTACATCCAGTTTGGGGTACAGCAACTTTACACTCTGGCATGTGTGGTGAGTATCCAATAATTGTTGTATGTCAGTATATAAATATCTCTTGACGTCTTACTAATATAAGTTGAAAGGAAAAGATTATGTGAGTGTGTATATACACATACAATTTATCTAGAAACAAGATACATGTTTTAATTTCATTTCGAGTTTTCTGGTCATTGCACTGATGAAAGGACTTGCAACGGAAGCTTTTATTGTTATGGAAATATACTGGTGACTTCCTGGGGACATGATTATTTAGATATGCAGATTCAGTTTTACAGCAGGATATAAATAAATGTATTTTTCTTGGAGCACTGGATGAGGAAAAAATAGCCCAGAAAATATGCCATAACATTTCAGAGACAAATAATGTTTTACACGTATCTGATAGAATAGATAGAATGGATAAAATATCTAGCGGAAGTCACTTGAACCACTTCATCCTTAGCTCTAGGATGCTGGAGAAATTGCCAGTGTATTGCTGTGCAATGTGTTGAACACCATCCCAGCAACCAATGGGCTACTACAACCAGCATTTTCTGCAAGGTATCCCCAGTGGGGGAGATTTGTCATTCAAAATGTATTACATTCAAACTGCCAACTGGTGTCAATAATGGACTCTGTAGAAGAGCTTGAGTCAGACTATGGCTCTCCATAGTAAAAGGAAGGAATAGTGCCAGCTAGTGACCACAACAGAAATTGCAGTTTAATAAATACAAAAAAATCAAGTCTGAGATGTAATCATTTTTGAATGAAAAATCTCCCAGCAGTGGGGTTACCCTTTTTTAGTCAGCAGGAAAAAATGACAATATATAGTTTTTTTCATAAGAAAAGGCTACTGCTCCTTTGGCTTAGTTGCATTCAGATTTGATAAATACATGAAAATTACTTGACCAGATCTATGGAGTAAAGAGAATTATAATAAAATCTTTTATTAACCCTTTGAGTACCAAAGAGGTCTCCAACACTCTCTGGCACTCAAAACCTACTTTAGCCTTACATCAGGTGAGTAGTCACAGATGGGCCTAGGAGGGCAGTGGCCCAAACAATCTAAGTGAAGCCCATCATCAGCTGTCTTTTATGTTATACTAGTTGAAGAACCCGTTAAACGGGCCACAGTGCCACTGCTAGCCGGTCGGGAGGCAGTCATGCGCAGTAGAGACTGCCCGTGGCGCGGCTGATACAGAGCAGCTCTGTATCAGCCGCGGCGCGGGCAGTCTCTACTGCGCATGACTGCGTCGTTTCACACGTTTTAGCAAATTATTATATAGGATTTTTTAATCAATACATTTAAAAAAAAAAACCTTTGCGATGCCTTATCCTTTTCTAGGTGAATATAATCCCCCCCCCCCCAAAAAAAAGCTAATTCTGGCATCTCATATTTTTCATTTCGTCAGTATCTTGCATTGCACATAAACATCTCAAAATCAGTGTCTCAAGAAAAAAAAAACCAATCGGTTTCATTGTAGTTTCTTGTCATTAAGAGCTTTAAAATCATAGTTGGCCTACATTTATCAAAAGGTTTAGCACTGTCATAGCAGTTGAGGAATGCAGAAACTCAACCTCCTCTTGTAAATCTAGGGCACTGAATTATCATTCACTCCTTTTCTCATCCCTGTGATGTTGCTTCTTGTTCTGCTACCGCTACTGCTCTCAGACTATTTGATTTATCTTTTTGTTTCTGCAACCAGAATGTTCAGAGTTTTATTATTTCTTTCTTTTTTCCACGTTCACTTCAAACACCGGACGTCCGCTGTAGCCTTCATTTAATAATATTGCCCTGGTTACTTCTGTACCTAGATTTGACAACACTGATTACAAAAAAATCTTATTAACTTACCATACCTTCTCATGCCTTTTAAAGGATCAGTGCCTCTTGTGACAAGTCTACGATAAGTGCAATAACATGATAAGGGAAGACAATACAATAGATCTTTGTTTTGATTTCTCTCCTGAAAGCATTTATGTAAAAACTAGTGTAAAAGCCCATGTACACGGGCCAAGGTCCGGGTGGTGTTAACCCTTTGAGTGCCAGAGGGGTACGCAACACATTGCGCTGTGGAACTCAAAGGGTTAAGAGGCCGGTCCTGCTCTGCATCCTGCCGCCGATGCAGTCATGCACTGTAGAGACTGCCCAAAAGCACAGAATGCTCCCAGCACAGAACTCCCAGCATTCTGTGCGTTCGGGCAGTCTCTACTGCGCATGATGGCTTCTGACAAACATCCTAGCAAATTATTATATAGGATATATTTAAAACATTTATTATGCTGCTTCTCTGGTCAGTTGACAATAAATCTTCATAGGATGGTGTAGCAAGAGCGTGACTATTTCAGGCTAATGAAATACTGCACCTAAAAAAATTCAAGTTTGAGCTGTAACAACTTTTGAATAAAACACCTTTCAGCAGTGGGAGTACTCTTGTTTTACCTGGAGGGATAAACCCTACAACATTTATATATATTTTACATTAGACTCAGAGTCTTATCAATAATTTTATATGGTCCTACAAACAGCCAAGATTCAGGAGTCGTCATATGTCTCTGCACCCCATTATGGATATATACAATTAATTGGCATTTAACTTCTCTGAACTGTAATGTCCATTCCAAAGACTGGACAAATATCTGCCAATTCTACCTCCCGTATATATCTATGCTCCAGTCCATTTCAACAAAAGCAAGCACTCCTATAGGTTTAAGGAATTTGCACTGTGGTCTGCTGCTTTCATTATAATGTCTGTGTGGTGGTCTCTAAACTACTGGTTTAAGCTTGTAGACTTGGCATATAATCTATAGCTAAAGACTTGTCAGAGGGTTTATAGCTTACAAACTTGTCAGCTGGACTGTAGCCTGAATATTTGTTTATCTGTGGGTATACAACATGTAGACTTGTCGGAGGGGCTATAGATTACAGACATTTCAGATGGTCTGTTAATGTAGATTTTTTTTCAGATGGGTTATAGCTTAGAGATCTTTCAGATTGTCTGTAGCTTTAGCCTATGGACCTGTCAGACAGTCTGTTGCTTATAGAGTTATCAGTGGGTATAGTGTGCGGACCTACCAGAGGGACCATAGCTTATCAAGCTGTCTGTGGATTTACAGTTTGTAGATTGGATTTGTCAGGTGGGATATAGCTTGAACATTTAACACAGGATCTATAACTTATAGACTGGTCAGAAGGTCTATAACTTGTAGATTTGTCAGTGGGTATGTAGCTTGTAGACTTAATCTATAACTCAAATGTATTACGAGATCTATACATTTTATAATTGTTTGGGGTCTGTAGCTTGTAGACCTGTCCAATGGTATAAATCTTTTGGATTTGTCAGTGGTTCTGTAGCTTTTTTATGTCTTGTCAGAGGGTCTACAGCTTGTAGTTTTGTCAGTGGGTCTATAGGTTGTGACTTGCCAGTTGATCTATAGTTTGTAGATTTGTCATGGGGTCTCTAACTTGAGGATTTGTCATGGTGGCTATAGCTTGCAGATTTGTCAGACAGTCTATAGCTTCTAGGCTTACCAGTTGGTTTAAAGCTTGTAGACGTGCCACATCTTGTAGACCTAGCAACGTCTAGGCATTGTAGTTTTGTCAGTGGGTCTGTAGCCTGTAGACTTATCAGTCTGTCTGTAACTAGTGGACTTATGAGAAGGTCTGTAGCTTAATACTGAAGGAGATTATATCCTCTGTGCTATAACGCTGAAGGCAAAATATGAATTCAGCTCATTTTCTTCACTCACAACTCTTTTTGTCTCCCTAAGTATAAGGGCATCGCAGGCATGGGCCCTTGCTTCCATGTGCCTAGAGGGATTCGGCTACACCACACTGACGAGGCTCACATAGGCCGAAACGTACGTCTGTGGTTTTGCCTTTCTCTCGTGCGGAGAGGATTTGCCTGACATTTCGGAGCTGGACTGTCTGTGGACAGGACCAGTCTGATATGGATATGGAGATTTCCTCTCTGCAATAGCACATGGGAGTGAAAAACGTGAGTTGTAGCACCACTGAGAGGCTACCATGCCTTAGAACAAGACACTTAGGGCTCAATTCAAATGTTGGCGTTAAAACCAACGTGAAGAAAAAAACTGCCTTCGCTCGTTAAGCAAGACCAGGTAACGTGAGATTCAAATCTTCCTTACCCAGAAAGGCTAAAGAGCGATAACCAACAAAATACACGTTAACCTTAAACCTGCGTCGCATAGAAAATCTTACCTAAAAACACACGATAAAAATGTTACCTAGCACCACAGCCAATCACAGCACTGCAAAGTATCAAGTTCAGTCAGAAAATCCAAAACCCAGGTCGACAGTTCTGAACAGCTTTCTCTGTGCTTCCCTACCCAGCCACTAGGGGAACGCAGAGATGGCTTTCAGAACCATGGACAGCTTTGAATGCCATAGGGATGTGCACTGCTCACCCCTGTGGCATTCAAAGGGTTACAATCAATAAAACTAGTACACCAAGCACTACACAATGCCCCCTTCCACATCCCCCCCTTAGTATGTCACATATATTGCATATATGTGACATACTAACCCCATCCACATCCACCTCATGGACTTCCATGTAGTGGACAAATCTGTCTTTTATTCCACAATTAACCCTTTGAGTACCAGAGAGGTAGGAAAGAATTGCTTAGCATGTTTCCTACCCCTCTGGTACCCAAAGGGTTAATAGGCAAGGTATGGACTACATACCTTGCCTGTATATATGTGTGTGTGTGTGTGTTTTAAACTTTTTTTTTATTAAAATACTATTATTAGACATTGGTTTAAATTAGATCTCATTCATTTTTAACCCCCTACCTCCTGTGTCCCATTGCTATTAGTACTTTTGCTCCGTCCCATTGTGAGAAGGGACGAATTGTACAAGGCAACAATGCCAACGCGTGAGGAGAGGTATCGGAGGAAGCGGGCAGCAAATACAAGCCTACCATCCGCTTCCTCCTATGTCTCTCTCTCCTCCTCCCGCGTCCTCCAATGCCTCTCTAGTCTACAGGCTTATACTGTATTATGCTGCGGGCTTCACAGCCACCCGCAGCAATGGAAGTTGTCATGAATGAAGATGAGGGAAGCGCTGCAGTCACAGTGCAGCCTGCTCCCTCAGTTGTATTTTAACCCTTTGAGTGCCAGAGTGGTACGCAACGCATTGCTTTGCAATGCGTTGCGTACCACTCTGGCACTCAAAGGGTTAACTTAGATCTCATCCATTTATAATGTTCTACCTCCTTTGTCCCATTGCTATTAGTACTTTTGCTCCACTCTCCGTTTGAAGGAGAGTGGAGCAAAAGTACTAATAGCAATGGGACACAGGAGGTAGGGGGTTAAAAATGAATGAGATCTAATTTAAACCAATGTCTAATAATAGTATTTTAATAAAAAAAAAGTTTAAAACACACACACACGCACGCACACACATATATACAGGCAAGGTATGTAGTCCATACCTTGCCTATTAACCCTTTGGGTACCAGAGGGGTAGGAAACATGCTAAGCAATTCTTTCCTACCTCTCTGGTACTCAAAGGGTTAATTGTGGAATAAAAGACAGATTTGTCCACTACATGGAAGTCCATGAGGTGGATGTGGATGGGGTTAGTATGTTGCATATATGCAATATATGTGACATACTAAGGGGGGGATGTGGAAGGGGGCATTGTGTAGTGCTTGGTGTACTAGTTTTATTGATTGTAACCCTTTGAATGCCACAGGGGTGAGCAGTGCACATCCCTATGGCATTCAAAGCTGTCCATGGTGCTGAAAGTCATCTCTGTGTTCCCCTAGTGGCTGGGTAGGGAAAAGCACAGAGAATGCTGTTCAGAACTGGCGACATGGATTTTTACTCTTCCTCCAGTGCTATTCTCCAAAAAAAATAGGCGTTAGATTTATGGAGAGAAATGTTGCAATTTAACATGCATTCCGTACCCCTCTGGCACTCAAAGGGTTAAGCATCAGATGAGTTCCCTACTGCATAAGCAGAACTGAGTAATGGAATGTCAGTTTACTCTGTACCTTGTCAATACATAGCAGTAAACATAATTCATGGGACTAAAACCTCCCTAAAAGGCAAATGCACTGACCCACTGCACTCTCCTTGTTGCAAGCAGCATAAGGAGGAACATGTTTGGAACAGATAGCTTAGTGCATAGGCATTAGTCAATCAAAATCAATTCCATCATCTGTTTTATAGAGAAATCATATGTGTACATCCCCCATTGCAAAACAGTAATTACAAAACATGAAACATTACACTACTTTCTCCAGAAATTCGCTTACACAAATCTTTTTGCGGGAAGGTCTGGAGGACCCTATACTTAGTACAAGTGTAGGGAAAGCCATTTGGATCTCCTCATGCCAATGGAAACCACCGATATTTTCATAATCCTGTCTCAGGGGGCAAACTTCTAGTTTAGATGTTAAGCAATGCATTGGTGACCTCTTTAGCATCCAAGAGGTTAAACTTTTAAGAAACTCAGAGTGCCAGCGTAAGTCATTTGTACTCATAACCAGATACATCCAAGTTTCAACAGATTTTGCTTGCTTGGGCCTTTTTGTGTGAAGTATTCCATCTCGTCTCTGTTCTGCAGAATTGATGTGTAATCAGAGAACTTTTCCTATGCTACAAGCCTGAATGTGCCAGGAAAGCCGAGCCGTCTGCCCAATTGATGCTGGGTTATATACAGTTGAAAGCAAGTGAGAAATTCCATTAAAGGCAAGCAGGCTGTGCTGCAGATCCCTGGCTTTTGTTGCTATTATCTCTAATAACACAAACTGCTACTTCCAGTCAAGAATAACAGCATGCTTGTTCCCTTTGATGCCAGTAGTGTAATGGAATAGAATGAAAGGCTCTATTTAACAGAAAAACAAAACTGCACTGTACTTTGGTAAGCAATGTCCTAAAGACAGTTGAACAATGATACGCAGAGTATTGAGTCTTTAAATGACAGACCAGCTGGCAGCCAAAGCTTTAACCCTTTGAGTGCCAGAGGAGTATGCAATGAATTGTTCTGCAATGTGTTACTCACCCCATTCCACTTTTCTTCCAGATATGCTTGAGTAGTGTATATACTACTATGTGTATTTTTCATGTGTTTGAGAGCCAGATGGTAGTCTAATGGGTTAATACATGACACAAAACACACTGGGGGATATGCCAATACAATGGGTTAAAACGGGTGCTGCAATCAATTTACCAGTATTTTGTCTGCCAATTTCCTATTTACAAACCTTTTTATGCAAAAGTTGTCCACTTAATGCCGCTTTTTTCAAGGGGAGGACCAGGCCTGGATTTACATCTGAGTAGCCTGTAGGCACAGAAATCTGAAGCACCCCCCCATTGGCCATCTCCACTGGACACCTCCACAATGCTCCTAATCTCCACATTGCCCCATCATCTTCATATTGCCCTCACATTGCCCCCATCAGCTCCACATTGCCCTCATCATCTCCACATTGCCCCCATCAGCTCCATATTGCCCTCACATTGCCCCCCATCATCTCCACATTGCCCCCATCATCTCCACATTACCCTCATCAGCTCCATATTGCCCTCACATTGCCCCCATCAGCTCCATATTACCCTCACATTGCCCCCTCCCCAAGTGTCTGTTACCTCTTTCCTGGTGGTCCAGCAGCAGAAGAGGTATGTGCCTCCTCCTCCTGCACAGTCCTGGAGCACCTGCGCGGGAGATGTCATTTCCCAGCACTCTGTTTTACTAAAGAACCAATGAAGGAGCTCAGCAGCCACAGGTCTGTGCAGAAGAAGGCACAGACCTGTCTTCACCATGTTGCGGCTCCGGGTGGGAGAGGAGAAAAAAAAAAAACACAACATGATCCCAATGACAGGCTCCCCTCTGTTGGGTAAGCCTGTATGCAGATGCCTACTCTGCCTAATTATAAATCCGGCCCTGGGGGCAGTGGCGTAACTATAGGGGTTGCATAGGTCGCACCTGCAACTGGGCACGTCACTCCAGGGGCCCGGCCACCCCCTGCGACCCCTCCGCCTGGCGCCCGCAATCTCCCTCCGGCGCTTTAGTAATTCAGAGTGCTGGGAGATGACATCCTCTCACAACGCTCTGCATTACAGAAGAGGACCACGTGGGAGCTCAAAGCACCAACCCGTCTCTCTTGCCACTCAACTGGACCACCAGGGATTCGGAGGTAAGAGATAGGGGCATTGTGGAGATTGGAGGGTCATTGTGGAGGGCCTGGGGGCCAATGTGGACAGGGGGTGGGGGGGCCCACGGCACTTCTTGCACCAGGGCCCAGAGGTTTATAGTTACACCTCTGCCTGGGGAGGACAGTGTATGGGTGTTTCAGTGTTCTTCTGCTCATTATTTAATACCATGTAAGCTACTGGACATTCATTGGCCCATGTTCTTCCATGGGACCCACTTAACTGGTTCCAGGGAAGAACATATATAAAATATATAAAAGGACAATGTTACTTGTCTTCTCAGTCAAACAGATGCACATCAACTTTCACTGTCCTTTTATCACCTTTTCCATTGCACGTTGTCCCTCGCAATATCACCTTTTGTACTGTCCACCTCACTCCCATTATATGGCACACTTTTACATTTGCATGTAAAGTTCCCTTTCTCCTGATGTCAGCTGTAAAGCTGACAGCAGCAGATCCGAGTCGGCTGACATGAGGAGGCTCTTCAGCAGAGCCACAATAGCAATGCTGGAAACAAATTACTTCATTGGAACGGTCTACAAAGTGTGCTTGCATATCAGGCACACTTTGTAGACCTTTCCAATGAAGTAATTATTTTCCAATTTGGTGATTTCGGCTCTGCTGAAGACCCGCAGGCTGGTCCTCGGATCAGGATCTCCTGCTGTCAGCTAGATGCTGACGTCAGGAGAAGGGGAGGGAGTGGGGAACTTTACATATATCCAATATCTCTCAAACCATAAACGTTTATTTTTTTAAACACTATAAAACAAGATTTTTTTTTTATGGGACATTAGTGTCCCCTTAAAGAGTTTCCCTTGTATATCCTCACAAAGTGGAAATTTTAATATGTCCATCCGGCCGTTAACTCCCAAGTTGATTCTAATCATCACGAAATCACATCCAGGATTGAGATCAAAAAAAGTAGTTTGGCTATATGCCCAAATTCTAATAAAAGGAGGTATATTAACAATCTATTATACATATGGGTGATTGACTTCTTCTGTGAATCTGAACTGCTAGAGATCTGTGTGGACTCTTTCAATCTACAGTGGACGGACCTGGCCTGCCTGATTTTCAGTGGATGCTGATGTTCAACATAAAATTTAGAAAATTTAAGTTTGCATTGCTCTTTGAGAGTAGATAAGTGTCTCTGTTTTTATACATATAATATTAAAGACATACTTCACTATATATAAGACCAATATAAGATAAGTTGTTTGGGGAATTATTTTTATACTTTTCTCTTGTATTTATTTTTTTGGAGTGCATACATCTATTGTAAATTTTGTATTTTCACTTAGGGTGGTGTATTTAATATATTGCTGCACCAATTAATAATTTTTAGTAAATACCTTAGCCTTTTCGTTTATGCGGTAACTTTTTGTGAGGCTTTTGCAAAATCCATGGAGGTTATGCACTAAGCTTTTTCATCATGGCAACGGTTTCTTTTGATATTCGGGTTGGTTTGTCCAGTTTTACAATAGGTGCAAGGGCATGGGCAGTGTCTACAACAGTCTCAATTACTTTTTCGTTGTGTGTTGAAATGTCTCCATCTGACAGGTCTTGCCGCACATTAAAGTGATTAGAAAGTGCTAACTCAAAATTCTTATGATTGTTCAGTAACTGGCTAGAGTTGATCTTCATGATTATTGACTTGATCATTTTTTTCTTTCTTTCTTTCTTTCTTTTTTGCAGTCAATTTAGATTTTTGTTCTCACTAATTGATGGTCACTTCCAATGATTTGAAACTGAGCAGTCAGTGAATATCGTTTTATTGTTTGCAAGTATGAAGTCTATTTTACTTGTATTATCATTAGGGCATTTCCATGTTAATTCTCTCTGGGTCTTTTACCCGTAGAATGAATTCATGACGTGCAAATTCGATCAGTTAGTTGCTTCTATCATCTCTTTTTCCGGTTCCATGTGGCCTGTTAACCAAAAGTAGCCTGAGTCTGGTAATTCTTAGCACCCTCTGCCGTGGTGCTGGTCTTCCAGTGTCTTAGGAAGTAGCTTACAAGCCTCCTGGGAATGAGGGCCATTGTTTTTGTTGCAAAGCCATGTTGAGGGAATGGACCATAATCTGCCAAGCTGGTCAGTGCGGGTTGGGAGATTTTGGATTGATTTAGTCTGGTGTCTTAGCTTTGACCTGTCTACCTTGGGTGACCCTGCCCGGAGCATATATTCCCAATGTCATAGTTCTCGGCTTCATTGACACATGTAAACACTCACGCCAGGATAAGATACCATATATATAATGTTTGTGTCTGTAATGCCATGTAAGCAGGTCAAAAGAAATGGATACTATAACCCACTGATTACTACATTGTGAATTGTATTTGTATGTTGCCATATATTGTACTGTATTTAATTTTCAAATATATCCTGCTAAATGCCTTGGTCATATTTGTAGTACATCTAGAATGTTGTGTTTTTGTATCCACTAATGTTTTAATATTGCACAAGTTATTTTTTAATAATTAATATTTTTGGAATATTATATTTGTGTTTGATTTTGTTATACGTATAATGATTTGCTGCGTTTAAAAAAAAAGAAATTGATTATTATTTACATGGGGTTACTTTAACACATTACTATAAGGAGAGAATCATTCCAAGAGGCTTCAGGATCAAAAACCAGCCCACTATAGGACGAAGTAATAGCGAGTTTTGCACTAAATGGTTCGAGATATTGGATAATTGTTCCTTTTAATTACTATTACTGGTCATTGACCAATCCGCCAAAGAAATCGAGAAAATTAAAAGTGAAATTAAATTATATTGAGGAAAACATAAGGGCACTTTTAATCCAGAAACCTGTAAGGAACTATGTGATAAGCTTGAGCAGGGTATCACTAAATATAAAGAAAATATAGCTTCTACAAAAAGAGAAAAAGTTAAAACAAGTGACTTCAAAGAGTTGAAAGTGTACCCTTGGCTTATAGGCTTATCAGATAGAAGTCCAATGTTCGAGAACCAACAGAAATGGAGTTGAATCTGTTAAAGAAACTGATTCCTCTACTTACCCTGAGGATACAGAACATTCCTCTGGAGAACCTTCTTTATCCAGAGGTTCGAGGCGGGCAAAACTCAAACCGTCAAAAGTTAAAAGAAAATTCAGGAGGGGAGTAAAAAAGCATTCCAAGCACCTCCTCACAGATGACCTTAAGACAAAGGCCCAAATAGCAGTATATAACTTATCTAGTAGAGTACTTTCTGACACTGAGATGGCGATACTTAGTAAAGGATTGAGTTTTATTCCCACTGCTAAACAAAATAAATTTGATTGGGAAGTCGATCTATATAAATTGCACCGCCATTTAAAACTTAAAGTTTTTTTCATTCAGAAAGTGGACAACAATCCGATTCTGCCCTATTCAAGAAAAAGAGTACATTTGAGCCTACTAGCAGCAATCCACATATTGCAACATTCATCAACCTAGTGGCCAATGAGACTAGAGAGGTATTATCTAAAAAACATGGCATTAACAATGTTACTAAGGAAGAAAAATTTGCAATAAATTATATAGCTAATGATAACAGTTTCATCATTAAACCAGCTGCAAAGGTGGTGGTGCTGTAATAATGGATTACTGTGATTATCATGATGAAGTACTTGCCCAACTGAATGTGACTGAACATTATAAGAAATTACAGAGGGATCCAACACTTAGCTACAAGGCAGAAAAAGACTATATTTTACAGTTAGGGGTCAATAATCATTGGCTGTCATTGGAAGTTAAAAACTTTCTGTCTCAGCCACACCCACGTATACTGTATTATATTGTATACTGAAGATACATAAGTCCTTAGAAAAACCACCTGGTAGGCCCATCATATCTGCTTGTGGATCCTTATGTCAACCCATTTCCCAGTTCGTAGATTTTCACCTTCAGGCTTACACAAAGAAATTTCATAGTTATATTAGAGATTCCACAGATTTTATTCTGTAGCTGCCTACTAGGATTAATGATGAAGCTTTTTTTGTCACACTTGACAGCACAAGCTTGTATACCAATATCCCACATAACGTAGGTAAAGAAGCAGCTGCGGCCATAATTGGTAATGATCCAGCATATGACGGTCCCCCACTTGAATACTTGCTGTTATTGACTGATATTATTCTGAATAAGAATTATTTTAAATATGAGGATCCGTTTTATGTGCAATTACAAGGGATGGCCATGGGATCCAACATGGCACAGTCCTATGCCATGATTTTCGTGCAATATTACGAATTTGGACTGGAGGTACAGAATTATTGAGGCGGTTTGTGGAGTCCATCAATAATCTGGAGTCCATGATCCGTTTTACACTTACTTTCAATAAATTTAACATTAATTTTATTGACATGACTGTCTATAGAAAGGATGGTAACATTTTGACAAAAATATATCAAAAACCCACCGACAGAAACACCCTCTTGCATGAGAGCAGTCATCACCCATTGTCACTTAAACAAGGTCTAACTTAGTCGCAAATGGTTAGGGTGGTACGGACCACCACAGAACCTGAAGAACATAAACGGGGTCTGTTCACCATGCAAAAGAGATTTCTGGAGAGGGGATACCCTGAAGGTGAGGTTTATATAGCATTTCAACATGCACTGAAATTGGATCGTGAGAAATCACTGACAACTGGTACCAGTGAATATACAAAACTAGAAAGATTTTGTATCTAATCTCAATACACTGTGGCCTCTACTGACATAAAGAGAGTTGTGTTAAATAACTGGTACGTACTGAGCGGGGATGTCAAGATTGGCCATTTATTAAAAAAATCCCCCTTTGTTCTGTTATAGGAGGGGGAAGAATTTGGGAGACATCCTTAATCGGGGTGACTGTAGATAAATATACTAAACCCACTCAGTGGTTAGCACGCCCCATGGGGGTATTTAAATGTAGGGGATGCTCAAACTGTGGCAATATATTGACTGGCAAGCAGTATAAACACCTACGAACAGGGACAATGTATCAAAGAATTCATGAATTGCGAGAGCCGCTACGTAGTCTACATCATTAAATGCCCATGCAATCTGATATATGTTGGAAAAACCTCAACCATGATAAAAGAAAGGGTAAATAACCACAAGTTGGCCATGAAAAAGGCCCTTGAAGGCAGAATGGACACTAAGGAATACTCATGGCCAGTGGCCAGGCATTTTTTGTTGCAACAACACAAGTTATCAGAATTCCGTTTTATGCCTATATACATGGTGCCCAAGTTGCCGAGAGGAGGAGATCGCCATAAGTTACTACTTCAGCAGGAGTCTAGATTTATACATGACTTTGACTCTATCACACCAAGGGGTTTGAATCGCGAATTGTCACAGACTTGCTTTCTGTAGGCAACTACCTATGGATTTCCATTACTGGCTTTATCACAGCGGTGTCAGCTTTGGCTAACACTATTTATTGGTGTTAGGAACCTAGATGCCGTTATACACATCTACTCTGGGCATTCCTTGTACTGGCTGTACAGGAATGGGCCCTAAAGATGTTCATTGTCTATTGGATTACTCGATGGAGCATTGAGGATAATGAAAAAAATATATATGTATTGTGACTGTGGTGAGAATTTGCTAAAGACAACCCCACTTATCAAATGGGCACCTATAACTTTACACAGTAAAATGAAAATTGATCAGTGGTATTATTGGCAGCTCCCAAGGAGGGAGTTAGGAACCTAGCCCATGCTTGTATATATTGTGGTCTATCAGTAGTCACGCTTGTTATTGTTGTCACTCTATTAACCAACACTGTGTATATCAATTTATTACATCAGTTTAGCACCTGTCGGTGGAGCATACACTGAGTAGAGCTCTTTTCCATACTGTAACATATGAATCAAGGAAGGTTTACCACATCTGATCGTACTGTTTATTATAATCGTATCTACATATGCATTATGCATGCTACGGGTTGACTCTATACTTGCCTTCTATAGTAATGGATCAGGTGTCATGTGGCGTCACTGCTTCTAGCCAGCAGCTTTGATTGAGTTGCTTAGCAACCGGCCACATGTCATTATGTGATGTCACCACTCCCCAGTGAGCGACGGGGAATGCTGTACTCGTGAGTTCCAGCGGTGGATTCGGCAGGCAGTGGTGAGTCAGTCCTCCATTTCAATTACTTTTTTATATATATGGGGATGACCGTGTGTTATAACCTATTTGCCCTGAGAAAGGTCCAGAATAGGACCGAAAAGTTTGGCTCTCTGTGATGCTACAATAAAGAGATACGTTTATTGAAGATTTCCAGAAGTGTGCAGTCTCCTTCTGCAACCCGGGATCCCCAGGCTGAATACATTTATTTTATATATATATCTATATATATATATATATATATATATATATATATATATATATGTGCACAATCACTATATAGATGTAGATATTAGTGGAAAGATGGGGCAGCACCCGTGGGACTTTTTTAAAATAATTTATTAAAGTAACAAAGTAACAAAAGTGGTCAACGTTTCGGTCCCTAATGGACCTTTCTCAAGACACCTAACATGCTGAGGAGCCATACGTTAAATACCCTAACCATGCTAGAGCATCCCACATGCTGCCGATGACGTCATTGGCCCGCCGTCATTAATTAGCGGCGGCGCCAGACGAACCTCACTCAACACTGAGATGTTAGCGCCGATTTGAGCGTTGACTAGTTGAGACAAATGGAGAATCTGTCTTGCTGTGTATGAGCTCGCAAGACCTGTTGTTAGTGCATAAATATGGATAAAGTTATAACATAATCAAGGAACATACCTATTCGGAGTAACTGTTGTGCGGTACCATGTCACACCGAGCGCTCGCGTTTCAGGTCCTTACTCTCCGCCCACCAATAGGGGCGTTGAGTTACCAGACTCTGGATTGGGCGCTCTCAATGTCACTCAAGTGGCCGCACGACGAGATTGAATAGAAGTAAAGCCAAAAACGATATAACAGTGAAGTAACATAAAACAGAAGCATTTGGCAGGATAATTAAAACTAGTGTCTTTACAAATAAGCAATTGTATCTCAGACTCAGACACGGTTCCACTATCAAAGTCCTCATGTGTCCATACATATATCCCATATTGAGCTCTACTGGCGTTCTAGTTATAGATCCAAGAACATAAATGACTGCCATCTAATGGTGACATGGATAGGGATTCCCCTACATCCATGTACACCCATAGTCCAGTTGTATGATAATAAATCCTTAAATGAAGGAGTATGTCAGTGTGAGATTAGAATGAAAATTGACATTGTCCCAAAATAACCTTGTGATTCAATGAGTATGTATCAATCAATGAGTATATCATCAAATCAGGTACATTGATAGACTTAATTCAATTGTGTTCCAACAAAGTGACACCAATTGATAAGTTAATGACCAGCCAAAACAGGAGTGAACAACTCTATAGCTTTCCAAATTATATGTGAAATAGTGATGTGTAACCAGGACGATTGTAGCCATCAGTCCGCATACAGTGGCCATGAATCTGGTACAAAATGCACTGTGGATGGTTAGGGTGTGCTGGGGGTTGTTAAGTTGTGCTCCATTAGAGGAAAATCATATTCAAGACACACATAACTGATTCATGATGATAGGAGTTAATATTTTTAAGGCAACCCATGTCAGGGTATAACTGCCCATCACTCCCAAGTGATGCATCATCTGAATAAAGTGTTAGATATTATTAAGGACAACCACTTGGTTTACTGCCCATCTAAACACTTAAAAGATCAACCCCAGTTCAGGTACTCTAAGGAAAACAAGACAAGCAAGCCCTTTCATTGAGACCTCTGGGATGTATTGTGTCCAAAAAGTGAATCCACTTTTCCTCTTTCTGAAGCAATTTTTTACCCCTGTTTCCACCCCTCCGTAATTCTGCTTGAAAGTCAATAATCATATAACGCATATAATCTGCCAATGTGTGTTGGCGTTCCGCAAAGTGTCTAGCCACTGGTTTGTCACTCTTATTTCCTTTTACTGCATCCCTGATGTTGGTGCGATGGTTGGCCATACGTTCTTTGATGCTAATAATGGTTTTACCCACATACAACAAGCTGCATGGACACTTAATAATGTATATGACATATTGACTGGTGCAGGTCAGTCTATGTCGTATTGGAATGCGCTTCCCAGTGTGTGGGTGAGTGAAGCTGTCACCTGTCAAAAGATATTTGCACGTAGTGCAGCCCATGCATTGATAATTGGTAATAGGAGTGAGTGCTTTCCATCTTCACACATTGTATACTACTCTTTAGGAAGTGCACCCTCATTTAATTTTCCTCATTTTCCTGTTTCATCAAGAACTTCAGAGCCAGTGACTCTTGGTACTCCAGCAGTAATCCAGCTCATGCAAGCTATGGAAGACCCTTCCTCATTCATCATTTTGGAACAACCTGTGGATTCTTTGACCTTCACAGAGCAACAGGCAGAAGATATTTTATTTACAGAATCAGCTACAGAATTCCTGCAAGGTAAGGCACCCCAAGATATATTTAATAATTTAACTAAATTAAAACAATGTGAATGCGATCTTCACCTACATGGGATATACCTTTCAGACTATTCTAGGGCCAAGCACATCCCTAGGGGCTTCCGTATCACCAACACACCAACAATAGGGCGAACTAACCCTGAATTCTGCCGTAAATGGTGTTGTATATTAAATAAATGTTCATACGACTTGATGTTGTTGGTGATAGAAGAAGTCTCTAGGGACTTGAAATTAGTGAGATCTGACATAGACACTTTTGAAAAAACACACCTTGATACACTCATTTCTGATACAGATAATAAATGGTCAGAGAAATTAACTGAGGCTATTGACAAATATAGGACTGAATTACATAGATTTAAGTCAGCCAAAGTCCTAAAAGTCCAACAGGACTTTTATATAAGGACAATAGAGTTTACAAGTGGTTCACTGGGACACAGGAAAAAATTAGATATCCACCACGTAATAGAAGAAGAATTACTAAACCCAACATTCGGACAGTAGATCAATCCTCAGGTAACTCCTCTGAATCAGATACGGCTCCTGAACCAGTGATTCCTAAGGAAACTTTTTTAGTGGTCACTACCAGGTCAGCCGCCCTCGCAAAAGACCCCACACCAGAAGGGGCAATTACAGGCAAAAAAAACGGTTCAAAACCACCAAAGAAACCATAGTTTTTAACCTTATTTCTCATCCACTCTCATCCAGCGAGATGAGTGTCCTATCTAAAGGACTTACCTTTATTCCCACAACCAAACAGAATAATTTTGACTTATCGATTGACATCTTCAAATTTCAAAGATCTCTCAAGTTGAAAGATCATTTTCAATCTTCTGAGGATAAAAGGGTGCAACACTTCCATCCCAAAAGCACCTTTGACCCTCCCAATATCAACTCATCCATCAAAAGTTTCATACGTCTAGTGGAGAATGAGTCTAAGGTTAAACCTAAGATAGTTCCTCACAACAATCTCACTAAACTTGAGTACAGTGCTCTTAGAGACCTTGCACAAAATCCAACAATTGTGATACGCCCAGCTGATAAGGGAGGTGCTGTGGTGGTCATGAATTATAGTGATTACCAACAGGAAATTTTGAATCAATTGAATGATGGCAATGTATATTCAAGATTAACCACAGACCCTGTAGCCAAACACAAGAAAATTCTTGATATGTCCTTAAATAATGCTTTTCAACATGGTTGGCTGGATGAAAACACACTCAAATTCCTAACGGTGGAATACCCGGTGTGTCCGATCCTGTATACATTACCCAAAATTCACAAGAACTTAGAACATCCTCCGGGGCGCCCTATAGTCTCTGCTAGAGGGTCTCTGTTACAACCAGTAGCCCAATATTTGGACTTCTGGTTACAGCCAAGAGTGCAACAGTTACCCTCTTACATACAGGATACTGGACACTTTATCCGAGAACTTTCATCAATAGGTACATTGAAGGGTGAATACCTCTTAGCCACCATGGAGGTAAGCTCTCTATACACAGTAATACCAATTGCAGAGGGCATAAGAGCAGTGGCTTCATCACTCATTAGGACACCTAAATCTCCATCCAGACCTCCCATTGGTTTTTTCTTGGAACTATTAGAATATTGCCTCACCTTGAACTACTTCAGATTCGAGCGTGACTACTACTTACAAATCTCAGGAACATCAATGGGGTCTAATGTTGCACGCACCTTCGCCAATCTATATATGGCCCAGTATGAATCGGCCCATATTTTACCACTGATACCCTCCAAAATTCTGTTGTACAGACGATTTATAGATGATCTATTTTTAATATGGAGAGGAGATATGGACTCTTTCATATGTTTTGTCAACTCACTAAACACATTAGACTCACCCATTAAATTCACCAGCTGCGCGAACACAACACAAGTCAACTTCCTTGACCTCACTGTGTTTGTCAGTAACGGTCTAATAGGAACAACTAATTATAGGAAGACCACTGATCGCAACACGTTATTACATTTTAATAGCTTTCATCCAATGCACAATTCCTTCGGATAATTAGGAACAACTCAGACCCTGACATGGCATTGACCCAACTTAATGAATTAGTCTACAGATTTTTACAGAGAGGCTACAAATTAAACATACTGGAAAATGCACTTATGAAAGCCTTGCAACATACACAAGAATCTCTACTGACAAAGAAGTCACCGATTAATGAATCTGAGAGACTGACATCCATATCTACATACACCACCTCTAGTCCAGGAATTAAACAAACTATATTAAAACATTGGGAGATTCTGGCTTCTGATAGAACACTACCCAAAATATTCACTAATCCTCCTAGGATTTGTTACAAAAGAGGATGCAATTTGAGAGATCTTTTGGTACTTACGGACCCCCAACATTGTTATACCAGCAAATACCTAACATGGCTTCCTGCACCTAAGAAGGGATGCTTTAAATGCACGGGCTGCACTACGTGCAAATATCTTTTGACAGGTGACAGCTTCACTCACCCCCACACACTGGGAAGCGCATTCCAAAACGACATAGACTGACCTGCACCAGTCAATATGTCATATACATTATTAAGTGTCCATGCAGCTTGTTGTATGTGGGTAAAACCATTACTAGCATCAAAGAACGTATGGCCAACCATCGCACCAACATCAGGGATGCATTAAAAGGAAATAAGAGTGACAAACCAGTGGCTAGACACTTTGCGGAATGCCAACACACATTGGCAGATCTGCGTTATATGATTATTGACTTTGAAGCAGAATTACGGAGGGGTGGAAACAGGGGTAAAAAATTGCTTCAGAAAGAGGAAAAGTGGATTCACTTTTTGGACACAATACATCCCAGAGGTCTCAATGAAAGGGCTTGCTTGTCTTGTTTTCCTTAGAGTACCTGAACTGGGGTTGATCTTTTAAGTGTTTAGATGGGCAGTAAACCAAGTGGTTGTCCTTAATAATATCTAACACTTTATTCAGATGATGCATCACTTGGGAGTGATGGGCAGTTATACCCTGACATGGGTTGCCTTAAAAATATCAACTCCTATCATCATGAATCAGTTATGTGTGTCTTGAATATGATTTTCCTCTAATGGAGCACAACTTAACAACCCCCAGCACACCCTAACCATCCACAGTGCATTTTGTACCAGATTCATGGCCACTGTATGCGGACTGATGGCTACAATCGTCCTGGTTACACATCACTATTTCACATATAATTTGGAAAGCTATAGAGTTGTTCACTCCTGTTTTGGCTGGTCATTAACTTATCAATTGGTGTCACTTTGTTGGAACACAATTGAATTAAGTCTATCAATGTTCCTGATTTGATGATATACTCATTGATTGATACATACTCATTGAATCACAAGGTTATTTTGGGACAATGTCAATTTTCATTCTAATCTCACACTGACATACTCCTTCATTTAAGGATTTATTATCATACAACTGGACTATGGGTGTACATGGATGTAGGGGAATCCCTATCCATGTCACCATTAGATGGCAGTCATTTATGTTCTTGGATCTATAACTAGAATGCCAGTAGAGCTCAATATGGGATATATGTATGGACACATGAGGACTTTGATAGTGGAACCGTGTCTGGGTCTGAGATACAATTCCTTATTTGTAAAGACACTAGTTTTAATTATCCTGCCAAATGCTTCTGTTTTATGGTTACTTCACTGTTATATCGTTTTTGGCTTTACTTCTATTCAATCTCGTCGTGCGGCCACTTGAGTGACATTGAGAGCGCCCAATCCAGAGTCCGGTAACTCGACGCCCCTATTGGTGGGCGGAGAGTACGGACCTGAAACACGAACGCTCGGTGTGACATGGTACCGCACAACAGTTACTCCGAATAGGTATGTTCCTTGATTATGTTATAACTTTATCCATATTTATGCACTAACAACAGGTCTTGCGAGCTCATACACAGCAAGACAGATTCTCCATTTGTCTCAACTAGTCAACGCTCAAATCGGCGCTAACATCTCAGTGTTGAGTGAGGTTCGTGTGGCGCCGCCACTAATTAATGACGGCGGGCCAATGACGTCATCGGTGGCATGTGGGATGCTCTAGCACGGTTAGGGTATTTAATGTATGGCTCCTCAGCATGTTAGGTGTCTTGAGAAAGGTCCATAAGGGACCGAAACGTTGACCACTTTGGTTACTTTGTTACTTTAATAAATTATTTTAAAAAAGTCCCACGGGTGCTGCCCCATCTTTCTACAAATATATATATATATATATATATATATATATATATATATATATATATATATTTGCTTTGCATATTTTATTATTTTATTTTATACTATTTCATAATAAGTGTTGAGAAGGCACTACTGGCACCTTGGCACCTCCATTTTTTTGTTCTTTTTTGTTTTCTTTGTTCCATATATTCCTTCGAGAATGGAGGCATTGGGAGAGCCGACTAGGATAAGATTCCATATTGCTGGTTAAGGGACCCCTGATCTTCTGTGCTGGGATTCACATAAGTGGCTTTCCAGCTGATTTGTTTGTGAGCACCTTTTTATTGGTGGTGGTGAGGTGCCAGCACCCTTAAATTGAAGATATCACACAAGGAAGCACCTCTTTATTGGTTTTTCTTTCTCTCTGGTTCTTGAAATAGACACTTGACTGGCACTGAAAGGCCCTTTTTTCAGACAAAGGTACTTTTTCTGATGGATGAGCAAAAGATTGTCTAGCAAAGATACATATATATTCATATTTCAAGAATGTAAAATAATAATCATAATAAAGTGTGGTAGACATGGTTTTGTGCTTCTGGAACCCCTCTACAGTATGTCGGTTCATACTAATGGGGTACCATTTTTCTTGGGCTGACAGAACATACGGTTTACAGAAGGAAATTATTTGTTTTTCAAAAATATCAGCATCTTAGAAGTGTGTGTGTGGTAGTCCTATATAGCCACCTTCTGGAAGGATTTGTGAGCAATAGCCTTGGTGTAAATTTCTTTTATTTGTGAGAAGTGATATATATGATTTTTTTATAATATTTGTGTATGGTTCTCAAGGATGAAAAAGTGCATAAAATAATTCACAGTATGTTGTTGCTAGTGTATTTTCTTTTATTCCCCTTGGAAATATCTAATTAAATTTTTTTTTTTTTTTTTTTTTTTACTTCTTTTCTGTGTTGGACTCCTGTACAGGATTGTCCAATATCATGACCATGCTGGTAGAAGATTTCTTGTGTTGCTACAGAGGTGTAGAGGGATGGCCCTAAGAACTCTTCATGATCAGCATGGATATTTATGGGTGGAAGAAACAAATGGTATAGTCCAAGAACGATTCAAATATGCGAAAAATGGTGTTGTAGCACTGAACTTTTAGAAGATGTATCCAACTTTAGACCTTGCCCACTAAAGCTGTACCAATGGGCCACCTCAACAGTCAGGAATAGGCAATGTCCTTGTTATAACAGATCAGTTCACGAGATATGCCCAAGCATTTCCCACCAAGGATCTGAAAGCTGCCACTGTTGCCAAAGTATTTTGGCAGAAATATTTCATGCACTACAGACTTCCTAACAGACTTCATTCTGACCAAGGGTGAGACTTTGAGAACAAGTCAAGCTAAGAACTGCTCAAGTTGCTTCAGATAGAGAAAACATGAACAACTCTATACCACCCTGAGGGAGTTGCTCTGTCTGAAAAATTCAGTTGAGCTCTCCTGGATATGCTGGGGACCCTCAAGGATTCAGAGAAGAGATCCTGGACATGTAGAAGCAATGGTCCATGCATACAATTGCAATGGACACAAGTTGACAGATTTCCCCCATATTTCCTGATGTTTGGGAGAGAAGTCAGTTTACCCATAAACATTCGACTGGGAATCTCCCCTGAATGAAGCTTTTCTCTACCAATATGAAAGAAACTGAAAGACAATCTTCAGAGAGCCTATGAGCTGGATGAATAAGCCACAGCCAGTCTAAGTCAGAATAACAAGAGAAGATATGACCGCAAGGTGAGATTTAAGGAGATCAAAACCTGGAGAAAGGGTGCTCCTCTGCAAATTGGGAGCATCTGTAATGCAAAAACTAGCAGGATGCTGGAAAGATACCCTATTTGAAGTGGTGTGAATAAGAGGATTCACAAGATTCCAATAGGGAAGATGGTGGATGAAGGCCCTAGACAAAGACCTGGGCAAGTGGACATCCCCAGTACTGATTCAAAGGAAGGCGATGATGAAATTCTACTTGAAATGGATGGCTCTGATAAACAAAGAAGTGCAGTTATAAATGATATGCAAGATGACATGTCTCAGCAGATGCCTCTTAATCCTACTCCAGTCCCAAGAAATCTGAACCCTGAAAGTTCCAGCTTCTAAGAAAAGAAACTCCAGTTCTATGACAGTCGGAACCTCAAGCCCACTGGAGGCCTCCCAAGACAGAAGAAACACTAAAGACATACATGGATGTCCTCACTGAGAGCTATGAACGGAACAGAGTGAGGCTTCCTCCTAGGGCATTAATGTATGATTCAATAGGAGAACCCAGCTATGAATATTCTACTAATACACAGTCTAGATAAATTGTACTTTTACATGCCCTGGCAGATATGCTAGGTGTAGAGGCCACTGTATATTAGCTTGTCCTCATATTTATAGTAATACATTACTAATGTACATAAGTTATGTTTGTGCATAATGTTATGCAAGGACTGCCTTATCATGCCAGTGGAAGGCCACGATTTAACAGAGGGGAGAATGTAACTTGGTATTCATACCTCCAGTTCCCATAGAGCTGGACAGCAGACCATAGCTTTCTCTGTTGATGACTCATTTGTCCCAGCACCCCCCCCCCCGACAATAAGAATCCTGTTGAGTTCCCAGGAAGAGGAGGGGGAGGATCCAGGTGGTGCTGACAAGGAATTAAGGGCTTGATCCAAATGTTGGAGTAGAAAAATGTTGGTAGGACAAAATGGATACCGACCGACAAAGTAAAATGTCCTGGTCGGTATTCAAATGTCCTACCGACATTTAGCACAACGGACGTTAGGACGCAAAACTGGCATTGTGTTCAAACGTCCATTTTGTGCGTTAGCTTCCCAAAACACAGCTAAATAACGCCAGTTTTGGGAATTTAACGTTAAAAAACTAACGATCTGTGCCTGACATACTGTCAAGCATCGATCGTTAAAAAGTCTTTGTTACACTTACCTGTCATCCACTGTCTGTTTCCATTCTTTTGTCTATCTTCTCTTGTATCTTCTATCTTCTTTCTTCTATCTTCTTCCTGTAAAAGATAAAAATAAGTTTGAGTTGAAAGTATACATATGTTTACCTCTTTAGTGCCAGAGCCAATCAGCTTTGAGCGGCTGTGCTTTAAACTGATTGGTTGGGAGGTGCGTAAGCATATCCCAGCCAATGGCTGTGAGGGAATATATATACGGGCAGCCTCAATTCTAATTCCCTCAGACCAGAGCGGGCATCGGCCCGTGAATAAGAAGAGGGGAGGAGTGTGCCACCTTATTCTGTCTCCGCCGCCACCTCAGCACCTCACACAGTGGCGAAGACAGCAATGATTTAACGCTAAACTGGATTTTTATTTACTTATGGAAAATAGAAATACATTGTCATTGCGATATATATCAAGCATTTCCTAACATGTTTATTATTATTATATATTGGCGATTTTTATTTGAAGACTGGCAGACTACTATGTACTTTAATCCTTTGGGCCCCAGAGAGGTACATAATGCATTGCTTTGCAATGTGTTGTGTACCCCTCTGGCACTCAAGGGGTTAACATGTGTATACTTTCAACTTCTTCCTGGCACGCAAAGGTTAAGAGGACAGTCCTGTTCTGCGTCCTGCCACTGACGCAGTCATGCACTGTAGAGACTGCCCGAAAGCACAGAATGCTCCCAGCACAGAAATCCCATCATTCCATGCATCCAGCAATCGGTGTGTTTGGGCAGTATCTACTACGCATGACGGCTTCTGACAAACATCCTAATTAATTATTATATAGGATATGTAAGTCTGAGGGTTGATCAATTGATCGCTCATCATAAGTAGTTTTTTTACAGGTACCCTCATCTTAAAGAGGTCCCTTTCCTCTTTCAGCTGTGGGTACAACTGTCCCCCTACTGTTGTTGTGTGTATCGGAGTTAACCAGTTTATAAAGTACAAAGACAGTTTATGCAGCATTGGCAATGTGCTAATCTAGTAACTAGACCCCTTAAAGTTAGTATGATTTCCACCAGGAGTGTCAAGGCAGACTTAAGTGTCCTGGGTCCAAGCTTATTGTGTCACACCATTGCAGATACTTTAATTAACCCTTTAAGGACCAGAGGGGTACACAATGCATTGCAAACCACTGTTCTTTAACCCCTTAAAGACTAGAAGTCCAGGGAAGTTACCTTCCCTTTAGGACCACTTAGATCCTTTCTGACACACCTGTACATGTGACCTGTTACATGTAGCGGCACCCCACGTTGGGGTCTGAGAGAGCAGTCAATTTCAGACCCTGCTTTTACTTACAGCACTCCCAGAGAAGAGCCGCAAGTCAAAAGTATGTGATGTGCTATGGCAGTCAGCGCTCCTTATAGCATAAATCGTATGACGTGCTATGACCATCATAAAGGTGGTTAACCAACACTGTTTCTTTTTTTTGTTCGTTATTGTTTTTTGTCACAGGAATTTATTTATTTTTTTACTATGTGTCACTGCATAAAATGGTTGAGAACCACTGTGTTTGAGTTTACATTTAGGATTTGGGGTATTCAGGCAACCCTTAGAGTATACCGTAAAGGGAAAGTAACACTTTGTTTATACAAGTGTGCCTGGTTTGAGGCAGTAGACCTTTTCTTTGTATGCAATGCTATTTCAGCTCTCCAGACGAGCCCTCTGGTCCCAGGACCAGAATCCAAGTTTGTCAGCTAGAGCTCTGGCGTGGCTAAAAGGGGCACGAGGGGGAAACTTTACAACAATATTACACTAAAACTATAAAAGTTATAGCAACAAGACTTAGATCCTTTGAATATTTATTAAATAAGTACAATATTAAAGCTTGCATAAACAAAGTATTACTATCCCTTTAAATGTTTAAGTCAAAGACTGCATTAAAGATAGGGTTCTGATTTAGGCATAAAGATTCTAACACTATGGAGTTGTATTAAGAAAAAGTGCTCCTTCAACCAGGCACACTTCAGGCAAATTTAATAACTAAACCAGTCAGCTCATTTTTCAAATCTGGCCACCAGATGGAGCAACACCACTTTCCTATCCTGCTTTTCTTGACTAATAAATGTCAGAAGAGTATCTGTTTAATTATTTACTAGAATTCTTAACTATAATTTTGACAATGAAATAGAAGAGTAAAATGCAAGATTTTTCAAGTCTGAGGGCAAGATGTTCATGGAAGCTGGATGTCCCCACCCTTCCTCCATTAAACATTCCCACAAAAATAAACCAGACTGGACAACTGGAGAATTATGGGAAGGCCACAGCATTTATTAGATATATATATATATATATATATATATATTATATATATATATATATATATATATATATATATATATATATATATATATATATATATAATGTTTACAGAATATGAAGTAACAAGTCTTATCAGCCATACCAGTCCGGTAAGTAGTCAACCATGACACCAAAAATAGTTCCTCCCTATCAGTCAGGAGCCATCCCAAAACAACTCCTTCATAAACATGTTTCTCTACAACCCTCCATGCTTTGACAAATAGCTTATTCCACTATTATGCATACTTTTAGTTATTTACTTATTATTATTAATATATGTTTAAAAAAAAAAAAAAAAAAAAAAAATATATATATATATATATATATATTTATTCATAGAGCTTAGCTTAACCCTTTGAGTGCCAGACAGGTCTCTGCAATGTGTTACGTACCCCTCTGGCACTCAAAGGGTTAAAATAAGGTGATGATAAAAGAGGGCTTACAGGAGAATTTATATCCAATTTTCCCTACCTGGCTCAAGGTAACCTTACCTGCCACCATTCACCATGCAAGGTGGGAAAATTACTTGTTCCAGGATTTCCACTCTACTCTTTATTTATTTAATAACATCTATTTGTCTCTCTAGACTGTAAGCTCTCACGAGCAGGGCCCTCTGATCCTCCTGTTCTACACATCTGATTGTACTATTTAATACCTCTGTATGTCTATTCCCCAATTGTACAGCGCTGCGGAATTAGTTGGCGCTATATAAATAAAGAATAATAATAATAATAATAATAAACTCTAAACTAAGCCTAACTTCTACTCTCTCACCCCTACCACTTCCTTAAACTGGGACATCCCCCAGCTCCGTGGGTCCCTACCATGATTACTCCTGTCCCTTTCAAAAAGTCCTCATGATAAGAATAACTGAGGGATCGTGAGTAGGTGGTAAAGAATGATAATATTTTCAGAAGTAAATTTCTCATGTCACTATTAAAAACAGCAGAAAGGTGAGCTTGATGAAATTATCTTTAAAAATTCAGATGTTAAAAAAATTATTTATTTTTGCCTTTAAAACTAACATTTTCAAATAAATAGGATGTTCTTTACTAGTTAACACCATACTAATTCTACTACTATGACTGTAGGTTAAACATCACCCACTTTTAAAGGGATAGTAATGTTTCACAAAAAAGCAGCTCTGATTCATCTTTATGGTACTTGAGCTATGGACAGCATTATTTCAATACTGTCAGTTTGTAGTTCAAGAGTAATTAAAATATAAAGTATCCCCCTCTCACCCCTTTTATCCAGTGTAAGCCATCTCCCCTCAGATGTGGAATCTGGTCACTGGACAGCTCACAGCAAGGGACAATCTTCTGCCCCACTTGACAGGTTTTTCAGGTTTTTACTTTTGCTCACTGAAGACTGTACCTCTCTGCGATCCATCTGGACACCACCTTTCTGTTCTGAGGTGAACAGTGTTACACCAGTAAAAGGGGCAGGAGGGGGATACTTTATCATTCAATTACTCTTGAACTACAACTCGAACAGTATTACAATAACACTCTCCATGGCTCAAATACTATGAATTTTAATCAGAGCTGCTTTTTTGTGAAACATTACCATCCCTTTAAAGGGACAGTAATTTTTAATATGTACAAAAATATATTTTGTAGTGTTTATCCATCCCCCTGGGTAAAAAAAGATACTTTCACAGCTGAAAGGTGTTTTATTCAAAAGTTATTACAGCTCAAAGTTGAATTTCTTTAGGTGCAATATCACAGTGGCCTGAAATTGTACAGTGGCACTGTTGTTACACCATCCTATGGACAGGTCTGCTCCGTAGACCATAAATCTCCATAGGATGGTGTAGCAACAGTGCCACTGTAACATTTCAGGCCACTGTGATATTGCACCTAAAAAAATTCAACTTTGAGCTGTAATAACTTTTGAACAAAACTTTGTTCAGCAGTGAGAGTACCCTTGCTTTACTCAGGGGTATAGACCCTACAACTTTTTTTTTACATTTTAAGTATTGTTTTTTCCCTTTGGATGCAAAAACTGACAGTAATATCTCTGAGAACTGACGGAGCATGGTGTAAGAACGTTTTCAGACTGATTACAGACAGTTTCAGTTACCACAACCTTTTGAACATTTTCTCCTTAGTCTGATTTGGATCTATAGTTAATAAACTCAATTCATTTTGGTAAGTCTAAAGTGTAGATTGAGTAAACACATATCTCATAGAGCCGTCCAATCTTCTCTCTTTATAACACGAATCTAGAAGCAAATATGTATCAGATCTACTTTAGAGTTTGATACAATTATTTGTCCTCGAAAAATACATGGTAAAAAAATATTTTATTTTAAACAAAGAAAACAAAACCCTTTTTTCAGAATCAACCTTGTTTTCACAAAATAAGTGAATAAGATTATAAATATTGTGCAGTTGCGTTACACCCAGAATGGTTTAACACAACTGCACAATGCGTTGTGTACCTCTCTGGCACTCAGAGGGATAAGCAGTTAGGTGTATGTGCCAAAGTCAATTAATTTGGGGCAAACTGAATAACAGACTAAAAACCAAATGGAATGACTGGGGCTAATGCATGAAGTAAACTGAAGTAATTCTGGAGTGAGACAGCTGAACTCTGCAGGAAAAATAAGAATCCCCATTGAGACCCTTAACCCCTTGAATACCAGAGAGGTCTCCAATACATTGCATTCATGGGGTTAAAATCTCCATTTAAAATTAGTGGGGATGTTATTAGTCTTGGTTATTAGTGGTGTTGCTGGCCTGCTCCAGTATTATTGTGGGAAAGTGGATTAGATGCACTAATATGTGATTAAGTTGTTATAACGAGGTGATTACTTCTCCAGTGTAATAAACTCTCCAGTCCCTATGTTATTTTATGGACATTATGCACTAAAAACATCATAGTGCACAGGCTCCACAGAATACATATGATTTGGAGGGATTTTCACACTGGATAATGTATCTCCTATTTATCACACCTTTATCATACATTAGTGTGTTTTTCTTTGTCTCCCATGCTGCAACTTTTCTCTGTTCCCTCAGGATTGCTGTAAAGTAATGAAGGTCTGCATGGTGGCCTATGGGGCCTCAACAGATCCTACACATGTGCTCTGGTGGAAGTTACACTGTTTGTTACAACGTCCAGTTAATGGGATGGTAATACTTCGTTTTATCTTTATTTTATTTTGTAGGCATTAAAAAAAACATGAAGAACGTTATAAGTCTTATTTCTCAAACCTTTATGGTTTGAGAGATATTCACAAGCAAAGTTTCCCCTCCCGCCCCTTTTACCTAGTGTAAGCCATCTTTCTCAGATGTGGAATCTGGATGTAAGACCAGACAGATAACAGCAGGGGACAATCTTCTTTCTATGAAAACAATGAAAGCCCTGCCCCCCTTGACAAGTTTTTCTGGTTTTCCCTTATCTTAATTGAAGATTGTCCCTCTCTGCAATCTACCTGGGCACCTGCCTTCTGATCTGGCTGAACAGTGTTACATCAGTAAAAGGGGCAGGAAGGGGATCCTTTGTCATTGAATTACTCTTGAACTACAACTCTGACAGAATTGAAATAACACTCTCCAAAGTCCAAATACTATGATGATTAATTAGAGCTGCTTTTATTATGAAACATTACTATCCCTTTAATGCCACACCCATATGATTGCCAGTCAGTAATACTGCATGGTGCTCACATGGGCTTACCGTTAGACATTGTTCTCCTGTGTTTCTATTGTTGGTGGAATGAAGGAGCAGTTAGAGAAACAACCTGGTGACAGAACTGCCATAAGGGGCTGCAACAGTTCTGTCTCTTTTGTGAAAGAGGCCTAAGAATGTCAGCCTCGCTCTATTCTCTTACAATTGTAGGTTAATATATGAGCCATATAGATACATAAACCTAAATCACTGATAAATCAGACATGTCTACTGTCACATGAAAGGAGTGAATCTGAGTTTTGTGTTCCAGCACCAAAAATGTATTAACAAATATAAAAAGAAAAATGTGTATATTTAGAATATAAGAAGATAAAGATATGTAAATCTAATATCTCAAGGGCAAAGGGATGAATCAGATGGCTACAAAATAGCTTTACTGTAAAATGCTATTATATATCAACACTGTTGTCAGTGGGCATCCAGTGGAGAATGAACCACAGTTTATGCTCTCCCAGGCCTATCAGAGGTCACTTAGTACACATAACCACATGTATTCAGTGGTGGGTTGAGTTCTACAAGAGGCAAAACTAAGCAATGATACCGTGTCATCTCTAGGATTCTGCCCCCTTGTAAAGGTTTTAATAGTTATTAAATGTTCACTTCTCCCTACTGGCTTACCAACAAACCCCATGGACTGGTCTTTAGATTAAAGAGCAACTGTTCAAGGAAAGTAAATTTTAACCTTGAGGTACAATATGTAAGATCTCCGTTTATAGATAAGAAAGATCAACCAGATATAATTAAGTATGTAAATTAAAAAGGGAATATTTATTAGCAGAAAAGCAATCCTGAATTGAGATAAAATATGTTCTATATTACCAGATATCCGAAGATTATATAAAACTAGTACTTTTTATCACTTGTAAATGCAGATACATGGGATATTCAAAGTCGCTACATGCTGCATTCTCCTGTATTACGTGATAAAAAATCCACTCATGTGAGCAGCTCCATAGAATGCCATTATACCAGATGAATGCTTTATTTTATATGCTGGGATGTAATCCTGTGTTTGAACCCAGCCTTAGTGCTACAGTGCAGCTAGGTTGTCCTAATACTCACAAACAATAGTGATCACAGGAAAAAATGCAGTTACCTGTAATAATTGTTTGTTTCAATGAGATTCCTTTGAAACCAGTACTACAAATTTGTAACTGCTCTGTACCAAAATCTGGGAAAAGTTACAGTATGCTGTGTCTCTCTAGCACAAGCTCAATACATGCTGCTCATATATCTACTAGGACACAATGGCCAAGATCCACTAAGGTTCGACAAGGGCTTAGGATGGTGATGTTGTATAGGATCTGTGTCAAAAGCACATTGCCAATATGCACTAACATATCTTCGTCATCATATCCCAATCAATCTGCCCCAATCCGCTTCATCTCTATTAATCCTCCAAACCTTCAACAGGTTTAAAATTTTACACTGAACACATCGATGATGGCTCACTTTCATATGGAAATACATGATAATGATCCATTGTCACTTTCGTTTGGGTGTATTCATATGTTAATGTGACTCTTCGCCACGTGCACTAAACTCTGCTAGCTGCCTCTACTGTTAGAGTTCACCGTCCAAACATCTCTGTCACAGCTTACCTTGTTTCCAGCGATGCTCTGCGTCATTCCATGCGTCATCTGCAGGCGCAAGGCTTTAGAGTGAAGCAGGCCTCTGTTTTATTCCACGCTTCCTGTAGTCTCCTCCTACCTACTTCCTTCCTCTGAACCTGCTCCTCCTACTTACTTCCTGGGGAGGGGTTTAAAGGGCAGCCTGAGTCTGACTCAGTTGCCCTTGCATTGTTGTTCCTAGTAGTTCTTTTTTTGGGCTCTGTGTAAGGCCTGGCTAGTCTTCCATCCACTCTGGTGCTGGCCTGTGTCTCTGTCTGACTACTCTTTGATTATCCCTTTAGTGGACCCCCAACCTGGTGCAGACCTGTGGCTCTGGCTGACTACCTGAACTGTGTATGACCTGGCTTGTCTGACTACCCTCTCTGGTGCCGACTTAAGGCTCTGTCTGACTATTCTTATGTTTGTCCCTTGTACCTAGCAGACACCCTAATTAGTGCAGACCTGGGGCTCTGCTAGACTAGATCTAATACTGACCGCAGGCGTGGGTCAGTTATGCTCCAAACTGACTGCAAGAGTGGGTCAATTAATGCTCCATACTGACTGCAGGAGTGGGTCAGTTATTGCTCCATACTGACTGCAGGTGTGAGTCAGTTATTGCTCCATACTGACTGCAGGAGTGGGTCAGTTATTGCTCCATACTGACTGCAGGTGTGAGTCAGTACTCCAGCGACATCGGATCAAGATCCTGTGTTCCTGGTTCAGTTCCTGCTCCTGCTACTGGTTCATATTGAGACTATCAGTGGCTGAGGCCTAGTCTCTAGCAGAGTGGTCTAGCTTGGCAGCCTACTATTCCTGATAGCAGTGCTCGCTGGCTTGTAACCCTCTGCTTGTTCCTTTTGTATATATTGTGCACTACTTTTCTGTTTTCAAAAAATTTGCATTTAACTATACCGTACTGACTCCTGAACATCTTTGGGAAACTTCTCCTACCTGAAGTTGGTGATGCTAGGATCTCCCTGTAGCTCTTCTAAAGAACAGAGACATCAGATGCCCTCCCTTAACCCATTCAGTGCCATAGGGATGTGCAGTGCATACCCCCATCTCACTGAAAGGGTTAAAAGCTGCGCTATTAACAGCAATATTGTGTATTTTTAAACGTAACTCGTAATAAAGAAGAAGGGGGAGTTGTGACAGCAGGCTTTGAACCCTTGTCACAGGGTAAGTGGAACTAGCACCTTATACTATAGGCTACAGACAAAGCATTTTCTAGGAGTTAACCCTTTGAATACCAGAGGGGTAATGCATTCCGTACCCCTCTGGCACTCAAAGGGTTAAGAAATAGAAACACCCCCCCCCTTATCTTTTTTTCTACTCGCATCCAAAAAGTTGAATATAAGTTTTTTTTTAAGCTTTTAAACCTTTGAGTGCCCAAATAACTTTATACCTTTTGTGGAAAAAAATATAATATGCTATCCCATGATACTTAATATATTTAAACCTTATGCAAATGTGAAAATATAAATGACTAACCTATTGAAAAAAGCAATCTAGTGAATTAAACCTACAAAACACAAATAAAATAGTGTCCACAATCTGAACAGGTGAACCCTATGTTGCAAAGCCTTAATGGATGCACTCCCACAAAGTAAAATAACCCAGCACTAAAATATATCAGTCCTAGGTTGTGTCTAAATGAGACAAGCTCCTACACTGTGCTGTTCCAGTGTTCATCACATCAGACACCCAGCTTGAGGAGGAATCCGCTGCTTTGCCAAGCTGGGTGCCTGATTGGCAAAGCATCCACTGCCAGAGTAGACTCCCCACTTGGCGAAGCAGCGGATGGGGGAACAGAAAGAATGCATCCCTTCCACATTGCCAACAGTTCAACAATCCTGCATGCTATGATAAGGTGACCAGATTTTGAAATTGAAATCCAGGGACATTATTTTCTCCACACCTTATCCACCTCCACACCCTGTCCATCTCCACACGTTGTCCACAGACACTGGCCACACCGGGGATGCCTGGTCATCCTATGCTATGAGGAACTTCTCCCCTTTCATCCCTAATTGTTAGTGCTGTGTGTTTACATCGCCAAAGCTATGTGCTCCCCACTCATCGCCAGAAAGACATCACTACAGCATCGAACCTTGGTGCATCTCCCCCTATGGATCACAACTCATATGTATTTCATGTGTTTCTGTAGCTCCAACAAAGTTGTTCATGTGAAAGAGGCCTAATGCTTTCTTTTACTTTTAAAATTTGACAGCAATGAACACTATATATTTTAAGATACATTCTTTTTGTTCCATGTAATTCATTTGATAAGTAGACATATTCTTGTTGGGCTGGATTCTTTCATGCTTAATATACCACTTGCAAAATGTAAGGATCACTTATAAATTGGCTGCCATTACCTAGCTGAGGAATGTGACACGCATGCACAATGCTCTTATGTATGAGGATAATAATTACTATATTTATTAACAAAAACTACCACCAGAACCAAAGTGTTTCCACTGCTAATTCTCATTCTGTAGCATTTTAGATTCTGTTGCCTAGCAACTGCCAAATACAGCACTCACTGGGAATATCTTATAGCTGCATCATTTCGAAGGCTGTAGTTTAGGAGTATTTTTAATATACTGGCAACCACCAGAAAGGAAAATAATTATTCCAACAATTATGCTCATTTGTTTAGTGATATTTAGCAAATACAACATCTAAGAATCAAGAGGTTCTTTTTTAATATCCTTTGCTTCCTTTCAGTACCTGTAAAAAAACAAAACAGATTTTTTTTTATTTCCCTAAAATCTGATGCTTAATTGAATTTTTAATGCTTGTATTCTGTACAGTAACTGATTGTTTGTTTTTCAGCTTGTAATAAGTGACAAGATCTAAAGCAGAGATTCTTAGCTGCAGTCCTTAAATACCCCTAAGGTAGGCTGGCAAGACCTTACTTAATATGATAACGTAGTTGATGAGGCTGAAAAAAGACGTGTCCATCAAGTCCATTCCATGCCAAAAACACCCCTGTTGGTCCAGAGGAAGACAAAAAAGCCCTCTGAAGCCATTTTCAATTTAGCCCCAAGTGAGTAAAAAAATTCCTTCCTGACTCCAAATGGCAGTCAGATAGTTCCCTGGATCAACAACCTATCTGCACTGAAGCCATCTGTCATAATTTTCAATATTGTTCTGTGCTAGATATGCATCCATTTCTTTTTTTAAGTACAAAATCCTGATGCAATGAATTCCATAGCTTTACTGCCCTTACTATAAAGAATCCCTTCCTTTGTTTTAGTCAAAAGTGGCTTTCCTCTAGTCTTAATGGATGACCTCTTGTTCTTAGCTCAGGTCTCTGTGTAAATAATTAATTGGCTAGTTCTTTGTATTGACCTTGAATGTATTTGTAAATGGTAATCATATAACGTCTCTTCTCTAATGTAAACAAACCCACTTTGGCTAGTCTCTCTTTATAACACAGATCCTCTAAGCACTTTATCAGTTTTGTTGCACGTTTCTGCACCTTTTCCAGTTCAGAAATGTATTTTTTAAGAACTAGTGCCAAAAATTGTACTCTATATTCTAGATGAGGCCTAACCAAGGATTTATACAGGGGTAGGATAATATTATCATCCCTTCCATCTACACCTCTCTTTATGCAGGCTAGTACCCTATTTGTTCTTGCAGCAGCTGAGTGACTCTGCACACTGCTGTGAAGTCTATCGTCTATCAGCACTCCTAAATCTTTCTCTAATGAGGATTCCACAAGTTGTTTCCTGTTTAGATTATATGTAGTAAGTTTGTTTCTACAGCCCAAATGCATAACCTTACATTTATCTACATTAAATGTCATCTGCCACTTTTCTGCCCATTCACTCAGTTTATCTAAATCCTTCTGCAGAGAAAAAACATCCAGCTCTGTATGTATTTCCTTATATAGCTTAGTGTCATCAACAAAGATTGAGGCGGTACCTTCACTTCTTACTTCCTAGATCATTAAATAAATTAAAAAGCATCTGGCCCAGGACTGAACCCCGTGGCACCCCACTTATAACTTTAGACTAATTTGAAAAGGTTCCATTCACAACAACTCTCTTCCATCTATCATTTAACCAGTTCTCAATCCATGCACAGATATCACCGCCCAAACAGAAGCCTTTTAATATGCAGTAACCTGTTGTGAGGCATAGTATCAAAGGCTTTTGCAAAATCCAAATATACTACATCAACAGCAATTCCCTTGTCCAAATTACTACTTTCTCTTTCATAAAATGAAAGTAAATTAGTCTGACAGTCTGATTCTTACTAATAATATTGTTTCTCTTCACATAGTTCTGAATACTGTCAGTTATTAACCCTTCTAGTACCTTACCCACTATGGAAGTCAAGCTCACTTGGCACTGCAGTATGCATTATCCCCCCTTAAAGGTAAAGGCTGATCAGCCTCCCCTAAGGCCTAGTTTATACGGGCGAATTTGTTGCAGCAACCCATTTGAACTACTCCAAAGAAAACCATGATATCTATTTTGTGAAACTCATTGCAACATCATGTTTCACAGAATATATATTACTAGTGTAAAAGCCCGTGTACACGGGTCAAGGTCCAGGTAATGTTAAGAGGCCGCTACCTCACTGCTCCACACGATGCAGTATTGCGTCGCCTCACTCACGCGATGCAATCATGCGCAGTAGATACTGCCAGAATGTGGGCCGTCTCTACTGCGCATGACTGCATCGTGACAAACATCCTAGCAAATCTATATATATAAAAGAATAAGCCTCATTGCATAATTTATGGTACCTCACACACAGAACATAATTTATGTCTCCTCAGAAAACAAACACACATTGAACAGAATACCTCATTACATAATTTATGTTTCATTAGGAGACACAACTCCTATTGGGTGATTCAATGGGGACTTTACTGCTCCCATTGGGTGATTCAATGGGGGCATGTTTATCATACAGGGATTTGGCCCGCCCCCTCCAGCCCACCCACCACTATCCAACTGACAAAATAAAAATATAGCTGCCACTGGCTCCTGAAGTAGGGGATATCAATAACTTCTCCCGGTCCACACACACACTCACTCAGGATCGTGACCCCACAAGCACACTGTTTCACCTCTCACAGATAACCCTCCATACACTCTGTTTCAGTATGAGGGTGTAATGTTTCCATAAAATACAAACTCAGGGATAAACTTAATAGCTATTCTTTTATTTAACTCTCCATCTCTTCAGTCACCTCACTAACTGTCTGTTTTCAACTGTCACTCCTCCACTTCCTGATTCCTGCCCTTTCTCCTTAAAGGGAGAGAGATGCTTTGCTGTATGTTACAGAGGCAGGGTTGCCACCCAGCCAGTATTTTAACGGCAGGCCGGTAAAAAATTGGCTTCTCTCCAATGTTAAGTCTATGGAGGGAATGCCATAGCCGGTATTTTTTTTTAAAAAAGGTGGCAACCCTATACAGAGGGCAAGCCTCAAACACCACTTTCTATTTGTTCCCTCAGCATATTGCTACGTTGCCTCAACTGAAGAGCCACTGTGTATTATATTGCTATGTTACCTCAACTTAACCCTTTGAGTGCAAGAGGGATACACAACGCATTGCAAAGCAATGCGTTGCGTACCCCTCTGGCACTCAAAGGGTTAAGTAAGGAGGAGTTACTGCTCCCATTGGCTGATTCAATGGGGAAGTGATTTAAATCATGCAGGGAGCTGGCCTGCCCCCACTATCCAGCCCGCCCACCACTATCCAAGTAACTGAAAAAAACTAAATGGCTGCCACTTGCTCCTACACCACATACACAAACACACTCAATCACACACTCACACTCAATCATACACTCACACTCAATCATACACACTCACAATAATTCACAAACTAACTCACACAATCTCACACAGTCTCACTGACACACACTCAATCACACACACACACACACACACATACTCTCACTCACACTCTCTCTCACTCACACATACTCTCACTCACACTCTCTCACACTCACACTCAATCACACACACACACTCTCACTTAGACACTCAATCACACACTCACACTCACTCTCATACACCCTCTCACTCACATACCCTCACTCACACTCTGACTCAATCACACACACACACACACACACACACACACTCACATGCAGTCACTCACTCTCGCACTCACATGCACTCACTTACATCCCGGGAGCCAGCACAATCCACCTTCCACCAAAGTCTCACTCACTCTCACTCACACCCCGGGAGCCAGCACGATCCACCTTCTACCATAGTATTTGCAATTACCACATGCATTTCACCTACATGAATGAATGCCACTCACTCTCACACACACACACACACACACACACTCACACCCCGGGAGCCAGCACGATCCACCTTCCACCATAGTATGTGCAATTACCACATGCATTTCAACTATATGAATGAATGCCACAATGGAGGCATAAGTACAAACACAAACTCATTACAATGACACATAAGTCACCCTCTTATGACTCACTTGTGTGTGTGTGTGTGTGTGTGTGTGTGTGTCTCTGTGTGTGCCTGTGTGTTCCTCACTGTGTGTTGCATGTCTGTATCACACTCTATGTGTCTGCATGTTGTGCACTGCATGTATGTGTGTATGACTGTGTTACTCTTTATGCATCTCAGTGCATGCGTGTGCATTTGCGTGTGTGTCTCTGTGTGTGTTTGTCTTGCATCCGTGTGTGTGCATTAATTCCTTATATATCCTGACGGGCAACGCTGTCCCACATTGCTAGTCTATATATATAAAACAATAAGCCTCATTGCATAATTTATGGTACCTCACACACACAACTGCTTTACTGCTCCCATTGGGTGATTCAATGGGGGCATGTTTATCATACAGGGAGTTGGCCCGCCCCCTCCAGCCCACCCACCACTATCCAACTGACAAAAAAAATATAGCTGCCACTGGCACCTGAAGTAGGGGATATCAGTAACTTCTCCTGGTCCACACACACTATCACTCAGGACCATGACTCCACAAACACACTGTTTCATCTCCCACAGATAATTGTAACCCTCCATTCACTCTGTTTCAGTACGAGGGTGTAATGTTTTCATAAAATACAAACTCAGGGATAAACTTAATAGCAACTCTTTTATTTAACGCTTTTCATCTCTTCAGTCAGCCTCACTGTCTGTTTTCAACTGTCATTCCTCCACTTCCTGATTCTCGCCCTTTCTCCTTAAAGGAACAGAGATGTTTTGCTGTATGTTACAGAGGGCAAGCCTCAAACACCACTTTCTTTTTGTTCCTTCAGCATATTGCTACGCTGCCTCAACTGAAGAGCCACCGTGTGTTATATTGCTATGTTACCTCAGCTTAACCCTTTGAGTGCCAGAGGGGTACGCAACGCATTGCTTTGCAATGCATCGCTATCATGGTACCCGTGATCCCCTGTCAGTCACACTGATGGTACCTGTGCATTGGAGCAGGCTGATTGGCCCGCCCAGGATGTTCCTTTATATACTGGGCCTATGACATCTGCCTGGTGCCCTTTCGTGGTGTTCCTGAGTTTGAGCCTTCTTGCTGTGTTACTGCATTCCTGTGTACCGACTCGGCTTGTCTGACCATTCTCCGTTCCTGTTCCGTGATTGGACCCTGCTTTGGCTGACGTTCCTGCTCCGTGAATCGACCCGGCTTGCCTGATGTTCTGCTCTGTGACTCGACCCGGTTCTGGCTGACGTTCCTGCTCCGTTATTTGACCCGGCTTTGACTGAAGTTCCTGCTCCGTGATTCGACCCGGCTTGCCTGACGTTCCTGATCTGTGATTGACCCGGTTCCAGCTGTGCTTCCTGCTCCTCATCAGTTTCCTGAGTTCCTGTGGATCCTGATCGCCTACCTGCGACATTCTGAACTGTGCTTGGTAGTGCTCTGTTTTATCACTTCTCTGCTGTGCGGTGCTGTGGCCTCCATTAACCGAGCTGTTGTAGCCTTGCTGAGCTGCTGTCTCCATGTCTGAAGCTGCCCAATACCTTGCTGTGTGTGTTGCCTCCGTTATTGAGCCTTAGTACACTTGCCAAGCCGATACGACCTATCCGAGCCATTAACACTTACTGAGCCGTGCCTTGTGACCTATCCTATCCGTTACCAAAAGCAGAGCAGTATCCGTTCTGGTACGTGGCTGTACCGTAGATGCACCTCCTGGTGCTAGTGCCTCCTGTGTGCTCTTGCAGCGTGTTGTCCTGTAACGGCACGGGAAGGGTGTCTCGGCTCTGGTCTAATGCTCAGTGTGTTTTACTACCGACCGCACTACCTGTGCGTGGCTCGTTATTGCTTGTGCAGTGTCAACTCTGATTGGCACCCAGAGGGTGGCCTGGCTCTAGTCTCCGTTGGCACGCAGGGGTATTTCCAGTTGCGAGTACTCAGGGCAATTCAGGTTCCATTCTCTTGCTCCAGCAGTGGCTGTAATCCATCATACTCCTCTAAGGAGGAATCGCTCAGCTCTGGTTATATCTGTGCTGTCTACTTGGGCGTCCTACTATACAGCTATATGAGAGTGATTTGTACAAGCCTACTACATTGCTTATAGCACCCTCAGAGACTTATAGGTTTATCTGGGCGTTGGCTGATTACTATCATTGTGACTGATCAGTGGTTTACGCATTAACCCTTGTTCTACCTAATATCCAGTACATTATAGTGTGATATTTTGTGCTTATTCCATTTCTGTTTATGTCATTCCTGGCCCCCAGGGGCGCTATACCTTGTTTTCATTTCAATAAAACTGTGTTTTTACTTAAAACCTCGTAACATTTGCGTACCCCTCTGGCACTCAAAGGGTTAAGTAAGGAGCAGTTACTGCTCCCATTGGGTGATTCAACGGGGGAGGTATTTAAATCATGCAGGGAGTTGGCCTGCCCCCACTATCCAGCCAGCCCACCACTATCCAAGTAACTGGAAAAAAAAAATGGCTGCCACTCGCTCCTACACCACAGACACAAACACGTCAGAAAAAAAAAAACACACTCACACACACTCAATCACTCTCACACACACTCAATCATACACACTCAATCATACACACTCACAGTAATTCACACACTCACACTCTATCACACACACTCTCTATCACATTCTCTATCACACTCACACACTCTCACACTCACACTCTCTCACACTAATACTCTTTCTCACTCATACACTCTCACTCAATCACACACACTCACATACTCACGCAATCACTCACATGAAATCACTCACATGCAATCACTCACTCTCGCACTCACACGCACTCACACCCTGGGAGCCAGCACAATCCACCTTCCACCATAGTCTCACTGTCATTCACTCACACCCAGGAAGCCAGCACGATCCACCTTCTATCATACTATGTGCGATTACCACATGCATTTCAACTACATGAATGAATGCCACACACACACACACATTCACTCACACCCTGGGAGCCAGCACGATCCACCTTCCACCATAGTATGTGCAATTACCACATGCATTTCAACTACATGAATGAATGCCACAGTGGAGGCATAAGTACAAACACAAACTCATTACAGTGACACATAAGTCACCCCCTTATGACTCACTTCTGTGTGTGTGTGTGTGTGTGTGTGTGTGTGTGTGTCTCTCTCTCTCTCTCTCTCTGTGCCTGTGTGTTCCTCACTGTGTGTGTTGCATGTCTGTATCACACTCTCTGTGTCTGCATGTTGTGCATTGCATGGATGTGTGTATGACTGTGGCGCTCTTTATGCATCTCAGTGCATACGTGTGCGTTTGCGTGTGTGTCTCTGTGTGTGTCTTGCATCCGTGTGTGTGCATTAATTCCCTATATAGCCTGACGGGCAATGCCGTGCCACATTGCTAGTTATTATATAAGATTGTTTTCTATGGAGTAGTTCACATGGGTTGCTGCAATAAAGTCACAGATGTAAAAAAATGCCTTGCAGTGTAGGCTGTAAGGATTTCTTTGCCAGAGCACAGATGTAAAATTATTGGATCTTACATTCTAATTAGTTCACCTGTGTTCAGGCAGGGAAATCATTTTACCCTGCATTGTTAGAGGTACTTGAGGACTATGGTTAAAAAACTCTGCACTAAAGCATATGTGTATGTCTACAAATGTGGGATGCTCCAGCCAGTATCTCTCACAGATGTAAAATTATTGGATCTTACATTCTAATTAGTTCACCTGTGTTCAGGCAGGGAAATCATTTTACCCTGCATTGTTAGAGGTACTTGAGGACTATGGTTAAAAAACTCTGCACTAAAGCATATGTGTATGTCTACAAATGTGGGATGCTCCAGCCAGTATCTCTCACAGTAAATTATGCATGCTTGAGTGGCCTGTCTTTATATTCATTGATAAGGTTCTCCATATTTTCAATTTAATTATATATAAAGGCAAAATAGACAATTCTAGCAAACTGCACCATAGAGGACAAATACAAATTCCCAGTGATTTACATGAAATGTTTAACCACTTGTGTTCTAAAGAGTTCTCTATTGTAGTTCAGTCTCCTGGGTCTTTGCTTCTAGTTCTTTTAGATAGCAAGTCAACTATTTTCATACCTGATCCTTGCAATGTATGAGAGACTGCATGCACATCAAGTGAAGACTGTGACTCAAGCCACAGACTTCCTTATATAACATGTCCCTGGTCTCATCTGAATGCCATTCAGTTGTGCTCAGTTATCTGTGAATGCTTGCGCACTCATCCTATATAATAATTCGCTAAATGTATGTTTGTCAGAAGCTGTCATGCGCAGTACAGTCTGCTGTGCGATATGCAATCAAGCACAGTACAGACTGCCCGCTCCAAGGCGGATAACGGAGTGGGGCGCTGCAAATTCACTCTGTATCAGCCACGGCATGGGCAGTCTCTACTGTGCAAATAGGCAGATAAACACCAAAGACAATAGGAAAGTCACTGGTTCCACTAATAGCAACAAATGGTACATCAAGGAACTTCAATACTTCCTGGTGGTTCCACTCAAGACTGTAACATCTAAAACCGAGAGCAATATTCCCAATATAGTTGTACCTACTCCATCTACCTCAAACAGTCCAGTTATAGCTATGCCATCCACTTCAAGTACTACTCTGCCACTAAAGAATTCCTTAGAAGTTCTCCAGAATGGCATTCTGGAAGAAGGAAATATAAATAGAGAGGTATTCAATCATCAAGGCTCTTTTTTAGTGGTTGGCCCCAAAGCCAAATTAAAAGGAAAAAAGAAAAACAGCTAATTCAAGGCTCACAAAGAAAAAGAAATTCCACAGAGGAAAGCGAGAAGGGAGAGGAAGAAGGCTCAAAAAGACTGAAGAGTGTGGAGAATCACCACCAAATTTAGGAAATTCCATCTTCAATTTATCTAGTAGAGAACTCAACAAATATAAAAAAATGTTATTAGAAAAAGGATTAAAATTCGCTCCAGTTTGCAAAGCAGATGACTTTTCATTTTTCCTAGACCTCAAAAGGTTTACAAGGGAGTTATCTCTACATAGATATTACTCTACTAAGAATTCTAAATGCGAGCCACAAGCTCTTCCCTTGGACTATGATACAGCACATGGGGTAAATGGATTAGAACTTTCAGATCTACAACATCTACAGAATTTGGAATCTTTACTTTTAGAAAACAACTCAATTTCAGATTTGCAAGATACTGTGAGTACTAGTCTCAAGATAATTCATACAAAAAAATCACAATTTTTTTCTACCAAGTATAAAGGACCATTTGTGGACACATTTTTTAATATGGTGATGAGTGACTTTAAGATCAAGATCAAGGAAAACAAATACTTTCAAATGAAGGATAATCTCAATACACAGGAACGATTGGCACTTAAAAGCTTGGCCACCGATTCATCTATCACCATAAGGAAAGCAGATAAGGGGGAGCTATTGTAGTACAGGATACTATCATTTACCTAGCAGAGGCGTCAAGATTACTTTCAGATGAAGGATTTTATCAAAAACTTTCTTATAATCCCTCTAAGGTATACAATGATCTATTAAAAGGCCTTTTGGAAGAAGGTATGGGAGAAGGCATACTTAGTAAGCAAGAATTGCAATATATCTATGTAACGGTTTGTTCAACACTCAGACTCAGTGGTTTAGGATAAAACACAGTTTTATTGAAACAAGCACAATGATAATTACCCTTAACGGGCTATAGCGTATCTCATCAGAATTATACAGGGGCAATACAGGACTTAGATACATATGCCTACTGTCACAGTTTGTTTTGACTCTCAGACACAGAGTAAGATAAAAATCAAACTTTATTGAAAAGTTAAATGGGAACCCTCTCGGGTCCTGAACGTACATATATATCACATGCACAAAAATAGGTTCAAACAGTAGCTTTTACGAGATACAGTATGGTTGGCTCTACCGGCCCTGCCAAAGTACCGGGCAAGGCAGCCTGTGGTATGAAACAACACTATACTAAGGCTCTACTGGCCCTGCCAATATACCGGGCAAGGCAGCCTGGAAGATGACACAATTGCAGGAATAAGGCTCTACCGGCCTTGCCAATATACCGGGCAAGGCAGCCTGAAAGGTGACACAATTGCAGGAATATACCGGGAAAGGCAGCCTGTAAGGTGACATAATAGCAGGAATAAGGCTCTACCGGCCTTGCCAAAATACTGGGCAAGGCAGCCTGGAGGGTGGCATGAAAGTCTGACTGTGGCTCTACCGGCCTTGCCAATATACCGGGCAAGGCAGCCAAAATGACAGAAGGACAGCTCCACTAATGCTGTGTAGATGGAAGCAGCAGCAGAAGATGGAACAGTGGAGCAAACCAGTATCACGTATAAGAAAACCAGGGAGGCCCAACCTGTACTATAATGGAGGCAACAGCAACCGGCGAATGTGGAGTAAACCAGTACCACGTACTGGACAACAGAATCACCCAACCGGTTCTATAAAGGAGGCAACAGCAACCGGTGAAATGTGGTGTAAACCAGTACCTCGTACTGGACAACAGAATCGCCCAACTGGTTCTATAATGGAGGCAACAGCAACCGGTGAAATGTGGAGTAAACCAGTACCTCGTACTGGACAACAGTAACACCCAACTGGTTCTATAACGGAGGCAACAGCAACCGGTGAAATGTGGAGTAAACCAGTACCGCGTACTGGACAACAGTGCCGCCCAACCGGTTCTATAACGGAGTCAACAGCAACCGGAGAATGTGGAGTAAACCAGTACCGCGTACTGGACAACAGTATCGCCCAACCGGTTCTATGGTGGAGGCAACAGCAACCAGTGTATGTGGAGTAAACCAGTACCGCATACTGGACAACGGTATCGCCCAACCGGTTCTATAGTGGAGGCAACAGCAACCGGTGTATGTGGAGTAAACCAGTACCGCATACTGGACAACGGTATCGCCCAACCGGTTCTATAGTGGAGGCAACAGCAACCGGTGTATGTGGAGTAAACCAGTACCGCGTACTGGACAACAGTAACGCCCAACCGGTTCTATAACGGAGGCAACAGCAACCGGTGAAATTATTGATCAGAATGTCGCCCAGACGACCTAAGTCGATAGACGGATGACAAAAGGAATCCAGCAACAGGAACGATAGACAGGCCTGGACAAATACTGGATCAGCAGGAAGGCCAAACCAGGTCAGGAACGGAGCAGGAGCAATGGCAGCACTGGATCAGGAACGGAAGCAGTAAAGACAGCCCAACCGGATCTGGAACAGAGGCAGGAACCATGCAGGAGTGACACTGACGTCTGGAGAATCGCTGACCCTGGTAGTTGAGCTAAAACAGGCCTAAGGATACAGGTACAAGGCAGGTGACTACTGACATAGAGACACCACGAAAAGGGCAACCAAAGGGTGCCTCAGCCCAGTCTATATAGGCAATACTGGGCGGGCAATAGACAGGCGGCCAATGGAGAGTAAACACACATGACTGACAGCAAAAGTCAGCAATCACGGGCACAGTGATACCTACACAGGCCCAGTACAATAGGAAGTGAGAGAGTACATATACTGTCACAGGTCAGGCATGATAGGGTGAGTAGCAGCACAGCATGAGTTAAAGTCCCAATAGATGTAATCAGTCTCTGTTGTGGTGAGTTCTTAGTAACGCCCAATATGACGGAATAACAGCGAACAGGAGACTGTAGTGCTAGAATGGAGACAGAGCACTGGTAATCTGCCGGAGCAGAGCTGAGACTTATACCCACTGCCGTAGCAGTAAACAGAGGCCACAGTAATACTCTGCAAGAGCTGAAAGGAATAGAGCCAATGGCACCCTGCCGGAGCAGTAATGGAGGCAACAATACTCTGCAAGAGCTGAACGGAAGCGCAGCCAATGGCGCACAGTCGCAGCAGTAACGGAGGCAACCAGGAGTGCTGCAAGGGTTAACGGATTGCTCAACCAATGGCACACTGCCATAGCTCAACGGAGGCAACAGTGAAGCTCTGCAAGAGTTAATGGGAGGCCCAGCCAATGGCACACTGCCGTAGCAGTAACGGAGGCAACAGTACGCTCTGCAAGAGTTAACGGAAGGCTCAGCAATGGGTACACTGCCATAGCAGTAACGGAGGAAACGGTGAGCTCTGCAAGGGTTAACGGAAGGCTCAGCAATAGGTATACTACCGTAGAAGTAACGGAGGCAACAGTAAGTACTGCAAGAGTAAACGGGATGCTCAGCAATCGGTACACTGCCGTAGCAGTAAAGGAGGCAACTCAGAACACTCTGCCAGGTAGGCCCAGTACAGCGGAAGTCAGAATGTTGCCCAAGCGACACAACGAAGCAGGAACAGGAGAGCCGGGCCGGATCACGGAGCAGGAACGTCAGACAAGCCGGGTCAGGTCGCGGAGCAGGAATGTCAGCCAGGCCGGGTCGAATCACGGAGCAGGAACGTCAGACAAGCCGGGTCAGGTCACAGAGCAGGAATGTCAGCCAGGCCGGGTCGAATCACGGAGCAGGAACCAGAAGCAGAGTATTCAAACGGGCCAAGTCGGTACACGGGAACACAGCAACTCAAGTCAGCACTGGTACAGGAACACGACGAAAGGGCACCAGACAGGTGCCAGAGCCCAGTATAAAAAGGCCATACTGGGCGGGCCAAACATAGCTCAGCCAATAGGAGCGCATCACACAGAAACTGACAGAAAGCACGGGCACCGTGATAATCTATAAAGAACATGCCTATCCCCCATTGTTTTATCACATCCCCAAACTACATAAAAATAGCCTCAATCCCCCAGGGAGGCCGATTATATCTGGCCTTGGTTCTTTTACTTCCAATCTATCAGCATATATTGATTTTTTCCTACAACAACAAGTAGTAAAGTTGCCTTCTTATATCAGAGACTCACAACATGTCTTGAAGTCCCTGTCTAACATCACTTGGAAGGAAGGATTCATTTGGGCAACTTTGGATGTCTCGGCACTTTACATTTGTATAGACCACATATTAGGTATACAAGCTGTTAGATATTTTTTGGAAATAGATAACGACATGTGCAAACAACAAATGGAATTTATCATCAGGTACGTTTCCTTTATTTTAAATCATAACTATTTTGAGTTCCAGGAGGACTTTTATCTACAAATCAAGGGTACGGACATGGGGACCAGGTTTGCTCCCTCGTATGCCAACCTCTTCATGGGCCTGTGGGAGGATCTCACTATATGGCCCAGGGAGAGATGGGGGACGGACCTGGTCTATTATGGCCGGTACATAGATGACATCCTCATCATATGGAATGGCTCTCTGGACAAATTGGAATCATCTATTAAAAATGTTAATAATAATGGTATGGGACTACAGTTTACTTTTGATATACATGTACAGGAGATTAATTTTTTAGACCTCAAATTAGAGGGAATTCCTGAGGAAAAGATCTTTAGTACTATCTATAGAAAAGAGGTCTCAAGAAACCAATACTTTAGGGCGGACAGTTGCCATCACTCCAAAAGGATTACTAATATCCCCTTTGGCCAATTCCATCGACTAAGGAGGAATTGCAGAAACATACAGGATTATAAAGAAAAGAGTGAAGAATTGAAACAACAACTCCTAGAAAGGGGTCACAAAAGTTCGGTCATAGAGTCTGAACAAAAAAGAGCAATGAAGTTAGACAGGGTTGATATTCTCCAGAAGAAAAATAAGGTTAGCACCACAAGAAGAACACCAGCCCTCATTACACAGTAATGGACCTTCCAATAAGATACACAATATTGTCCAAAAACATTGGGGAATTTTAAAATTAGACCCGCCCTTACAAGGTATACTTACTGAAAAAGCCAAAATTACATACAAAAGACCTATATTACCTCTCCCACTAGTTTTCTAAATAAAAAAATTGCTATTACAACATATAAGTTATTCTTAAAGCTCTTTCAAAATCACCAAAGCTGTTTTAGGTCATGGTTTCCCTTTAACAACATTGAAATATTCTGCCAGTATGCACATGCACCAGCACGATCATGCACTGTAGTGTATATCCTGAAGTGCAGCCAATGGCATTACAGGTTTATGGATTATACATTCACCCCAGTATCTTACTGGCTCCTAAATCTTTCTCTGGCAAAGATTCCCCAAGTATTGTCTTACATTGTGTATATGAAATATGCTTCATTCTGCCAACAAAGGATCATGTTAAGCCTTTGAGTGCCAGAAGGGTATGCAACGCATGGCTTTGCAATGCGTTGTATACCCTTCTGGTACTCAAAGGGTTAAATACATAAGCAGGTACAATTCTTCAACATACTAAATTCACAGTAGGGTCAAATAAGAATTCCCCAAATCCCATTTGAATTAAATGGGGCTTTTAACCCCTTGAATGCTAAAGAGGTCTCCAATGCATTGTTCACTATGTAATGTGTTTGAGACCTTTCTAGCCATCAAGGGATTAAAGGGTTCATTTGAATCACTGGGAAGTTCAATTTCTCCTCTATGTTGCAGTTGGTTTGCTTCAGAATTGCTGCTCTTTAATTTATTGAATATGGCCCCAAATGTATATTCCTACTTTTATCTATCTATATTGATCAAAAAATTAATCAAAATAATTAAGCAGGGGAAAAACATCCAGATCTGTGGGTTTTTTCTTTCATTGATTTATGTTGTCTGAATTCAGCAAAGACTGAGACACTACAGGGGAGATTCGCTAAGCTGTTATGAGAAGGTGATAAAAAGTAGAGATAACGTCTCCAGTTTATCACTTCCCCAATTCCTGTATTATTCTGTGGAGGCTATGCACTAAGATTTCTTCATCATTGGAGATCTTAGTGAATAGTCTCCGTAGAATAATATGGAGGGTCCCAGGGTCCCTTTCCCAGTGTATGATTCCCTTTGCTGCACTTTCCCCCATACATAATGCAATGATTGTACTTTAGCGTAATGCTCTTAACCCAGTTCTGTATTTTTATATTGTACTTGTACAACTTCTGTAATGCGCTGTGTACATGTACACAAGGCAGTGATTTTTTACAGTAAGGACGGTAAAGCTATGGAATTCTTTGTCTGCGGATGTTGTACTTGCAGATAATGCAACTGCTTTCAAAAAAGCAATGGATACCTATCTAGCACAGAACTATAATGACAGATGGCTTCAGTGCAGATAGGTTGTTGATCCAGGGAGCTATCTGACTGCCATTTGGAGTCAGGATTTTTTTTTACCCACTTGGGGCTAAATTGGAAATTTCTTAAGAGGCCTTTTCTTGCCTTCCTCTGGATCAACAGGGGTGTTTTTGGCATGGGCTGGACTTGATGGACGCATGTCTTTTTTCAGCCTCATCAACTATGTTACTATGATACTAAGTTAAGTGGTATACAATATATTGCTTCACAATGCATTGTGGAACCCTCTGGTCCCCAAGAGGTTACAAAACAAAAGAAAACACATTTAGAGCAGAGCTGTAAGGTAATTATTATTAAAGTTCAACTGATCTTATGTAAAAGGTCATGTTGTAATATTTGCATAAATATATTTTGTCTGTACTGTCTTCCAGAAGTCTGGGGAAACAATCTTAACTGTATTTGATTGTAAAAACAAGTCGCCGTTGCAAACTGTATTTTTTTTAAACAGATGGCAAATATATTTCTTTTGCTCCTGTTCTGTATTGATGCTACAATATATTTACCATCTGTTAAAAAAAAATACAAATTGCTCTCGTGTGAATGTGGATGTTCTTGTAACAATCAGACTCTGAAGCATTCTCTGGGCATAGGCCAAGCAAGAAAAAAGGAGAAAAGTTATAATCATTTCTTAAAACAGCACAGACAGTTTCATATATTGAAAGATTTCTAATTACAAAGATCAGGAAAATGTCTGAGTCCCTACCAGCTGCACCCTGGACTGGTAATGGGCATAGTTAAACATACAGGAGTGGTTCCCCTGCATGTCTAACTAGGGCTATTTCCAGAGGGAATTTTTTGCTCCACAATTTTTTACATCCGCAGTGTGTTTGCTTCACTACCTCCCTCTTTAACTGGTTCTCTCCTGTCCTCTGACAGCAGCCCACCTCCTTCCCTTATCCACCCTTCAACTGCAGCTCCCCACCATCACTCACCCATCCTCCAGCCCATTCCCACCCTCCCTCCACATTGCAGCTCCTTCCCTACATCTCTCAACCTCCACACTGCAGCTTACATACCTCCCTTTGGCTTTAAAGTGATGGGGTCCCCTGTATCCTTATCCAGCTTCAGTTCTCAGCATTTCCCTGTTGTGAGCTCTACATGGGGCTGGTTTGAGTCCATTATGGCCACAACTCTGGAAGGAAAACATCTACATGCAGTCAACCCTTTCAGTCATGGCTATGCCATACCTTTTTCTGACCGGGCTTAAACCAGCAACAATATAGCTACTGGTTATTTATATGATACCAGTGTAAAAGCCTGTGTACACGGCCCAAGTTCCAGGGTGATGTTAACCCACTGAGTGCCAGAGGGGTACGCAACACATTGCTTTGCAATACATTGCTTACCTCTCTGGCACTCAAAGGGTTAAGACGCCGTCCTGCTCTGCTTCCTGCCGCCAACACAGTAATGCGTTCTAGAGACTTCCCGAAAGCACAGAATGCTCCCAGCACAGAACTCCCAGCATTCTGTGCATTCGGGCAGTCTCTACTGCGCATGATGGCTTCTGACAAACATCCTAGCGAATTATTATATAGGATTAGGACAGTACAGAATGAGTTTTGTCAACTTAGCAATGATCTGAATCAGGTTGCTTTGTTAGTCTTATTGTGAGGTTTTGCCTGAGCACAAGGAAGATGGTAAGATGTTTCACAGAAGGAAATATCCATGTAGTTAAGTATATTGTGCAAAGAGAGAGGATTTAGAATTATTGGACATCATAGTCTTGATTTGTATGATAAAGCATTTTGTGAGAAATTGTAACGGTTTGTTTGACACACAGACACAGTGGTTTAGGATAAAACAAAGTTTTATTAAGAAAACAGTAATATAATAACCCTCACAGGTCCTGTAGTATTTTATCAGAATAATGCAGACACAAGACAGGTTACATTTACATATGCCTACACAGGTCCAGTATAAACATAGAGTCTATAACAAGATATACTGACACAGGTCAGGCAGAATTCGAAGGAATCCCAGTGTATCAGTACTGCATGGGTTAATGGCATTCAACGAGTGTAATCAGTCCCATGTGAGGAGAGGTCTGTTAAGAAGCTCACTTAGGATAGAGAGCTTATACATGAGTAACGCCCAGTAATAGGTTAGCAGACAAATGTGAACTGCCAGAGCAGTAACGGAGACTGAGTCACATAGAGCACTGCCGGAGCAGTAATGGAGACTAGGCCACGTGATCACTGCCTTAGCAGTAACTGAGACTAGCCCACTTGCACTCTGCCAGAGCAGTAACGGAGACTAGGCCACTTGCACACTGCCGTAGCAGTAACCGGAGACTAGGCCACTTGCACTCTGCCGGAGAAGTAACGGAGACTAGGCCACTTGCACTCTGCCGTAGCAGTAAATAGAGACTAGGCCACTTGCACACTGCCGTAGCAGTAACCGGAGACTAGGCCACTTGCACACTGCCGTAGCAGTAACCGGAGACTAGGCCACTTGCACTCTGCCGGAGAAGTAACGGAGACTAGGCCACTTGCACTCTGCCGTAGCAGTAAATGGAGACTAGGCCACTTGCACACTGCTGTAGCAGTAACCGGAGACTAGGCCACTTGCACTCTGCTGGAGAAGTAACGGAGACTAGGCCACTTGCACACTGCCGTAGCAGTAAATGGAGACTAGGCCACTTGCACACTGCCGGAGCAGTAATAGAGACTAAACGAATGGAGACTGCCGTGACAGTAGTGGAGACTGCGCAACTGAGCACTGCTGTGACAGTAACGGAATGAGCAACTGAGCAACTCGCCATTAGGTGGCAACCAACCAGGATCGTCACGAATGACAAGCCAATAGGAATGTCGCCGAGGCGACACAGAGGCAACCAGAGCAGGAACGTCAGCCAAGCCAGGTCAGTACACGGAGCAGGAACATCAGCAAAGCCGGGTCGGTACACGGAGCAAGAACGTCAGCCAAGCAAGGTCGGTACACGGAGCAGGAATGTAGAATGGTCAGGCAGTCCGGGTCGGTTCACAGGCAGGAGACAAGATGCAGAGTAGTCAGGCAGGCCGGGTTGATACACTGAGAATACTGAGATCAGGAACAAGCACTGGTACAGGAAACCACGAAAGGGCACCGGAGAGGTGTCAGAACCCAGTATATAAAGGCCATACTGGGCGGGACAAGCACAGTATAGCCAATAGGAGTAGAGCAGGAGTGTAAACTGACAGAATGTTGCAAAAGGAGCACGGGCACCGTGATAGAACTACCACATACATACATCCAGCAAAGTCAGGTGTTAGTTGCTTTAATAGCAGTCATTTAAAATAAATACGGGGGACAATTCACTAACGCATTTCAACTCTACCTGCACCCCATCCTCCACCCCACAACATAACAAGAGTGAACAGGGCTTGTCTGGTAAGAATATGAATAAGGACTGTAATTTGCATATTAGAGTCCACAAATGTAACAAAAGAAGCTAGAAGTATATAGCCAAAATCGACAACAGAGCTAAGGAAATTTTCCATAGAATACTCCAAAATGCTCATAGTTAAGGGAACAAGCTCCTGGAGCTAAATTCGATCATGACTAGAGACAACTTTGTCTTGGTGGCTATAACAGAGTCTTGGTACAATGAAAACAATAACTGGGACATAGTTATACCCGCTTATAGGCTGTTCAAAAATAAATAATACTGAATTAGAAAGAAAGTTGGTGGAGTTGCTCTTTATTTGAAGAATAACATAATGGGTAGTTTAAAGGGATAGTAAAACTTTATTATTACCATCCCTCATATTGTAGATATTAGCAAAATAATTTAGTAGCCCCCAGGTTCGTCTCTCAAACCTTTATGGTTTGAGAGGTAACCGAATGCAAAGTTCCCACGTCCTTCCCCCTTCCCTGAAGTCAGCCTTGTGCTGACTGCAGGGATATCCAGTCTGTCTTTCATCAGGCAGCTCTGCAGCAGAGCCGCAATTGCGTTAGTGACAAAGAATTATTTCACTGAAACGGTCTTCTACATGTTCTTGCAAACCAAGCACATATAGAAGACCGTTTCAGTGAAATAATTATTTTTCATGAACGTGATCGCTGCTCTGCTGCAGAGCGGCATGATGAAAGTCAGACCGGATATCCCTGCAGTCAGCACATGGCTGACTTCAGGGAAGGGGGAGGGAGGGGGGAACGTTGCCCTCTGCTATCTCTCAAACCATAAAGGTTTGAGAGATGAACCTGGGGGCTATTAAATTATTTTGCTAATATCTACAATATGGGGGATAGTAATAATAAAGTTTTACTATCCCTTTAATAAAGCAGGTCAGAGAACATTTGGTTAGCCATTGAAACTTGAGATAGAGCTGCTGTTTGCATGCAAGTAATATATAGACCCCCAGGGAAATATCAATTATTAGACTGAGAATTGATCAAAGAAATATTTAAAATATCATCAAAAGGTTATATAATAGTTCTGGGTAAATTTGATATGCCAGATGTGTGAGCATCCTTTGTTGATGACTGAGAAATCCAATATTGCAGGTGGTAAGGAAAAAGATGGGAAAGTCTGTGAATTGGTCTCTAATGTATCAAATAAATAAAGATAAACATTAATACAATAAGAAGAAGAATAGAGAAAAGAACCCAAATTAAAGTTGACAGAAGGGTCTCAGATAATGAATATCATTAAAAATACACAATTTAATACATAAAAGAACAATACATTTACAATAAATAGTGGGGAATGAAATTTGGGAGAAAACAAGATTAAATAGGGATTATACATATAAAATGGTACTAACTAGTTTTTTCCCCAAGTTTATTTTGTTCAGAGAATTTTACATAATTTTTGGCCTATGTTAAGAGAAGATAAGATTTTGAAAAACATTATTCCAGAAAAAGTTAGGATTGTTTGTAAAAAGAATCCTAATTTACTTAACATCTTAGCGCCTACAGTATTAAAGATACATAGAGAATAAAATACAGATTTTGAATAAAGATCTGAGTTTAGGTAGTGAGTCATCGTTGTTGGGTTAGCACTACTGTGGACGGTGTTCCGTATGTGTTACAAAGAAAGTAACTACAGTTAGGGACCTGGATTAAATTGATTATCCCATAAAACATTTCCTGGCCTGCAATAGTGTGGGTGTAATTTATCTTTTACAGTGCCCTTGCAGCTTGAAATACATGGGCTGTACTAAAAGGATGTTCAAGACTCTGAACAAAAAAGAAACATTAGAAATGGAGTGTTAACTCGTTCAGTGCCTCGCCACTTTGCGGAGAAACATGGTAATAATTTGAAGTTATTAAAAGGCTTTGCCTTTGTCTTGGTAAGATCAGATTTCTGAAGGGGTGACTTTGATGCCATGTTAAAGGAATAGTAATACTTAAAATGTAAAAAAATATATGTTGTAGGGTTTATCCCCCTGAGTAAAACAAGAGTACTTCCACTGCTGAAAGGTGTTTCATTCAAAAGTTATTAATTTTCAAAGTTGAATTTTTTAGGTGCAATATCACAGTGGCCTGAAATTGTACAGTGGCGCTGTTGCTACATGATCCTATGGACAGATCTGGTCCCAGGACCATAAATCTCCATAGGATGGTGCACCTAAAAAAATTCAACTGTAAAAATTAATGACTTTTGAATGAAACACCTTTCAGCAGTGGGAGTACTCTTGTTTTACTCAGGGGGATAAACCCTACAACATATTGTTTTACATTTTAAGTATTACTATCCCTTTAAACAGACATGAGGCTTACTGGATTTACACTCTCGGTACCCTAGCTCCTAACGGTCTGAATGAGAACACTGAATTAGGTTCTTTCTTATAACAGAGAACATGGTTGTCCCTATGTTTAAACTTTGTAAGCTACAGTGAATATTGTATGTATCTATATAGATATATGGAGTATATCATTATATAGGAAGGCACAATGTGTGATTACTATATACACTTATACACCTGTACATTTTGTGAAGAAATTGCCTCCTTTTCCATTTTGATATTTATGAGCTTCAGTACAATGTGACAAATGCGTCTAAAGTTTGTTGATTATGGATTAGTTTAAATATGGTATCCTCTCAGATGTGCATATGCTTTGTTTGTCTGCTTGATAATGTACTGTTTCAGTGCAAAATGCATTACAGTGGAGACTGGCTCTATTTCCTTGCCAGGAGATACATTGCTGAGAGAGATGAATTTTAAATATATGTTTTCTTTCTTTATATATATTAGATTTAGATATTTTGTCTAAGGTCATTGCCTTTAAGTATTTGGAACATAGTTGCAGATGTGTGTCTAGCTGTGAGTACAGATATATATCCTATATAATAATTCGCTAAATCATGTGTAACTGCTGCGCATGCTGCAGTCATGCGCAGTAGAGACTACCCGCGCCGCGGCTGATACAGAGCTGGGCGCTCTGTATCAGCCGTGGCGCAGGCAGACTCTACTGCACTTTACTGCCCCGCGACCGGGTTGCAGTGGCACTGTGGCCCGTGTAACGGGCGGTTCAACTACTATATATATATATATATATGTAATTTTGTGGGGATGTGTCTACTTTTCTATTTCTTTTAAAGAGTGGGCTCACAGCTGGCCCATTTTGGCACTGGCGCATTTAGAACACACGGGTATTTGATTGCAACTGTTCCAACTTATAGAAAGTTGGATCTCAATAAGTGTTAGTTGGTCTATATTGTTTTATTCTATACTAGTTGAACAGCCCGTTACACGGGCCACAGTCTCACTGCCACACAGTCGCGGGGCAGTAATGCGCAGTAGAGACTGCCCGCGCCACGGCCGCTCCTTCAGAGCGCCCAGCTCTGTATCAGCCGCAGCGTGGGCAGTCTCTGCTGCGCACGACTGCAGCACGCGCAGCAGTGTCTACTGTGCATGTCGTGGCGTTACACACGTTTTAGCGAATTATTATATAGGATAGGAGTCCATAGGATTTTTACATTTACTCACAGTCTCTCTGTGTAGGAGAGTGTTGTTTTGCCTTTAAATTATTTGTATTTGAACCCTAAATAAATACATTTTATTTTATTTCTATTAGTCTGAGTGTGGTAGTATTATTGTGCAGAATGCTGCCTTGTCATTTCTGTATTGTAAGGTGGTCCTACTTTGTGAAGGGGGTCAGCGCTAGACTTGTGTCTTATATCTGTTTGTTTGACCTGGGAGAGGTTGGATTCCCCATAAAGAATCTTAAATCTGCAAGACCTGTCCGTGCACTGTGGACCGTTTACAGAAAGACTCGGTGATATCACCATATGTTGAAACATCTACTTTATTAATTGATGGGGTATATGCCCACAGCTATACATAACAGAACTATATTGTGCCATCTGAACTTGGGTGAATTGGTATTGCTGGAGCGCCTCTGCTTGTGTACTTTATTTTAACCCTTTGAATGCCAGAAGGGTACGCAACACATTGCTTCACAATGTGTTGCAACCCCTCTTGCACTCAAGGGGTTAAAGTACCAAAATAATTGTATGCTTGTGACTTTAAATCAAATCTGACACCCACACAAGTAAAATCTTATGAAAACAGACCTTTTTCTGATCTTTTTACATGTTATGTCTAAGTTAGAGAAACAAACACGAAGACAATGTTGCACTCTCCAGTAACGTGCAATACTGACATAATTAAGTGTCCATATAAATAAATTAGGTAAATAACATTGTTATTATCTTTTAATATCCCCACTGAATTTATTATTACACTAGTGCACCAGGGAGTCTGGATGAAAGTGATTAAAAGAAGAGATGAAACCAGCACAGAAATAGAGCAGTACAGTATATTAAAAGTATCGTAGTGGGAATAAAATCAGAGCCAATTTAACACTCACAAAAGCAAAGGCTTCAGGCCTCTCTTTAGTAGCACACAGAACTATATTAATGTTACTAACATTCTATTTGCAATCTTCGTGGAGGAAGAGTTGGAGTTTGACATGAACTTTATGCCTGTGAGAGTTAGAATGTGTACATGAACTGTGTGCTATGAATTAGACTTTTGCATGACAAAAATTTTCAGTAAAATTTGATTTAGGATGAAATCTTTTTTTTCATTCGTCAACTCCGCATTTCGTATCCGACCTGTTCGACTCGGATGAAATTCGACGACAGTCCGAATTATTCATAGAATTTAAAATACCTTTAAAAATATATTAAAAAATGAAAATTAAACAAACTGAACCACTTCCCGGGTCTACATGAAGATGGTGGAACAGGGTAAGGTGGGCATTTAGCCTTATGGTACTATGAATGAAGTAGATGAAGTATGGATGTAGCTAAATTTGAAGGAAGAAGGAAGACTGAGGATGTGGTGCAGGGAGTTCTCAGGATGACTGGAACACTGTAGATGCAGCCAGCAGCAAACTGCAGAACACTGGAGCAGGCACGACTCAGTAGAGATACCACAGACTTTTTTATAAGAGACTACAAAACTGAGGATGACTGGTGCGAGGCGGACTCAGGATAACAGCAACAATGGAGATGTAGCCAGCAGCAAACTGCAGAACACTGGAGAAGATAGGACTCAGTAGATGGATGCCGCAGACTTTTTTTACAAGAGACTACAAAACTGAGGATGACTGGTGCAGGGCAGACTCAGGATGACTGTAACACTGTAGATGTAGCCACCAGCAAACTGTAGGACGCTGGAGCAGGCACAACTCAGTAGAGATACCGCAGACTTTTTTTACAAGAGACTACAAAACTGAGGATGACTGGTGCAAGACGGACTCAGGATGACAGTAACACTGGAGATGTAGCCAGCAGCAAACTGCAGAACACTGGAGCAGGACTCAGTAGATGGATACAGCAGACTTCAAGAGACTACAAAACTGAGGATGACTGGTGTGAGGAGGACTCAGGATGACAGCAACACTGTAGATGTAGCCAGAAGCAAACTGTAGAACACTGGAACAGCCAGGACTCAGTAGATAGATTTGTTTTTTACAAGAGATGGAAAAACAGAAGAGCCAGAATGAACAACCCGTATAGTGGGACAACAATGTAGACTTTAAATTCCCCCCCTGTGTCCCACCAAGTCGGGGGGGTTTCCTCTGCCCAACCAACCACTGTTCTAGAGCTGGGTAAGCTGGAGTGCTCAGCGTATTATGGTACTATGGATGATTCTAGATGAACACCTTTTTGTTTTTCTAATCTGCATCGAACCTGACAGCAGGGTAACCCAGCTTTGACAAGGTGACTTTTAAAAACGTCATTTGCTCCATGAGCTGGGGGGCCGATTGAAAGCGCTGGGGGCTAAGTATATTTCCAGTAACAGAAAATACCCTCTCACTCTGGACAGTGGTTCGGGGGCAAGAAAGCAACTCCTGGGCTACCAAGGACAATTTTAGGCCACACAGCCCTCTTGTTATCCCAGAAAGTCAAGTGATCTGTACCTGTGGGCAAAAAAGGTTCCACAAGGTAAACCTTAACCTCAGACTCAGCACTTTTTCTATTGATGGGGAGCTGTTTGTTTTGTCCAAAGTATAATTTGTCCATTGCTTCAGTATAAAAAGAAGAAGCTGCTCCACTGGAACAAGATGAAGTGCAACTGGCGATGCTACTGATAGATCCCGGAAGACCACCACACTCCTCCAGCTCACATGCGGAATCTTCTCCCGCCTCCTGTGACTGCATCCTGTTTTGTCTTTGCATCTCACGCACCCTCGCTATCAATTGTTCCCTCCAGGCAGTGAGGGAACTGGAACTAAGTGCCATCTTGCCTTTGATTAGAGGATGGTAAGCATTAACTCTGGACAATTGTCCATGCGCTCTTCCATGCGCCAAGTCAGTTCCTTCTTCAGCCTCGTTAGATGGGCAGAAACATCGGGAAGTATATTACCCTCAGCACCAGGCAAGCGTTCTCTATCGGCAAGGAAATCGTCCAATTTTAAGGAGAGGTGTGTGAAGAGGGGAATGACTTCTGCCAGGCTAGCGTTCTCTTTGCTTAAAATTTCTGTCAAAGCACAGAAAGGCATGAGGACTGTCACTACCTGTTCTATCAGGGCCCAGTCAGCCCTGCCCAATGTTCTGTTACTACCAATGAAATGGTGACATGACATTGCATGAATTGCCTTTTTCTGCTCCAGGATACTCTCTAGCATATCTAAGGTGGAGTTCCACCTGGTCCCGACATCTTGTTTTAGGCGGTGCTCTGGAAAGTCTGCCTTTTTCTGTTCCTCCCTGAGCAGCTGGCTGTCTTTGACGCTCCAATGGAAGTGGCCAGCAATTTGTCCGCACAACTCCAGAAGTGCTGGCAACCTTCCAGTGTTACTGCCATCCTCGAGAGCAGCCTTCACTACCAGATGCAGGACATGTGCTGAGCAGCACATACCGACAAATCTGCCATCCTGGAGAGCTTTTATCATGTTAGCTGCACCGTCAGTAACCACAAACCCCATTTGTGCCTGTGTGCCTACCTGCTCCCCTAACCACTGTGCCACCATGTTCTGAAGGGCTTTGTGAATGTTATCTGAGGTGTGCTGCTGATTCATTACCTCAGCATGAAGGAGGAAAGAGTGATGCCCTGCCTGCTTAGCTACTGCACCTGAACTTTTTGTGAGTAATGATGTGTCTTTCAACATATTGGGCTGCCACCAATGTGCCATCAATGACAGAAATCCATGCTGGCCACTCGGAGCACTCCATAAATCAGTGGTAAAGTGCACTGACTGGCCACCAGCCTTTCCTAGCAGGTCCTTCAAATGTCCAACACATGACCAGTACAGCGAGAGCACTATAGTTCTACTAAATGTGGTGCGGGGTGTAATTTTATATCGGGGTGCGACAGCTTCCATAAGTTGCTGGAAGGGCTCCCCAGCCACCAAATTAAAAGTAGCACCCCCAACGGCTATGAGATGTGCAATGAGGCATGTAATTTTCCTGGACTGCTGTCTGCACATCCCCTTGGAATGAAATCCCCCAAAATCTTCCAGTGTGGCCTGTATTGATTTTGGGATGGGCTGTGACTGTCTGCTGCTCTTACTAGGACCAGATGTGGCATGATTCCCCTGCCCTTTCTACTGCTGCCTACTGGTGGTGAGCGTGACACTGGTATATGCAGTACTAGTAGTGCCACTTTCTGCACTTATCAGCAATGACTTGTGGTAGTTGTTCAGGTGCTGGTTCATCCCTGAGGTGGTTAGATGACCCAACACTCATCCATGGCTGACTTCCCTGCCACACAATTTGCATTTCACTAAATGGCCCCCCGCTTTGGAGCGATGGATGACTCTGGAAGGTGGTGCAGTAACCTCACTTAGCTTTTTCTTTCTACACTATTATTAGGAGAAAAGATAGGGTAATCTATGGCTCTGATCACAGCAACCGAATGGTTTGCTGTCTCCCGGGTGCCTGGGTTCGGCATGTTGCAGACAGGGTGGACAGATTATTGGGAGGGGCTGGAGAGGATCCAGCTGTCTTGGTGCATATTGGTACCAGTGACAAAGTAAGAGGAAGGTGGAGAGTCCTAAAAGGTAATTTTAGGGATTTAGGCAGTAAGATTAGGAACTGGACATCCAAGGCAGTATTCTCAGAGATACTACCTGTGCCATGCACTACGCCAGAGAGACAGCGGGAGATTAGGGAGCTCAATGCATGGCTCAAGTCTTGGTGTAAGAAGGAGGGCTTTGGGTTTTTAGAGCACTGGGCTGATTTTGCTTTGGGGTACAATCTCTATAGTAGAGATGGATTGCACCTGAATGCAAGAGGATCTCAAGTGCTTGGGGAGAAGATGACTAGACGTTTGGAGGGGATTTTAAACTAGGAAGGGGGGAGAGGCCAATAAATACTGGGCTAGATAGTATAGAAAGGGAAGGCAATGTAGATAATAACCAGGTGGGTGGATCTGGGGGCGGGTGTTAGTACAGATGATAGAGAAAAGCCTATAAACCACATCAAAATTAAGTCACAAATGGAACATAGCAGTGGCATAAATTGTATGCTTGCAAATGCCAGAAGTTTAACTGGTAAATTAGGGGAACTGGAGCTGGTAGCTGAAATCGAAAACTATGACAGAAACATGGTGGGATGACACACATGATTGGTGAATCAATTTGGAGGGCTACATGTTATTTAGAAAAGATAGGTCAAACAAAAGAGGTGGTGGGGTCTGTCTGTATGTCAAACCAGCATTATTGCCTCATATATGTGATGACAGTAGTGAACATGTGGAAATCCCTGTGGGTTGAAATAGCCACTGAAGGTAAAACTGCCCAGAATATATTAGTGGGTATTTGTTATAAACCACCAAACATTGGTGACCTTGAAGAATCCCAGCTATTAATGCAAATAGAAAAGGCTTTTCAAATAGGGAAAACTATAATTATCGGGGATTTTAATTATCCAGAAATAGACTGGAAAAATGGAACAGCTAATTCTGATAAAAGCAGTAAGTTTCTGAACTTGTTGAATGACAATTTTTTGTCTCAACTAGTGCAGACCTTAACCAGAGGGAATGTGTGTCTGGATCTGGTAATAACTGACAATGAAGAACTTATCTCCAACATCCAAGTAAGGGAGCACTTGGGGAATAGTGACCATAACATGGTATCATTTGAGATTAATTCAAGAAAGCAATTTGGTGTGGGTTCCACCAAAACACTGAATTTTAAAAAGGCCAACTTTAGCAGGTTTAATTCATCCCTTGGTCTTGACCGGGATAGAATATTCTCAGGAAAAAACACAGAAGGTAAGTGGAATGCCTTCAATATAACATTGCAAAAATATACATATAGATTTATCCCTGTTGGAAACAAATGCAAAAGAAGCAAATTAAAACCAGTGTGGCTAACCAGTAAAGTAATTCATGAAATAAATAACAAGAAAGCAGCATTTAAACATTATAAAGCTGAGGGATCAGCAGAGACATTTGCAGAATACAAAAATGCTAACAAAACTTGTAAAAAGGCTATTAAACTAGCTAGACTGGAGAATGAAAACAAATATTGCTAAGGAGAGCAAGCGCAACCCCAAAAAATTCTTTAAATACATTAATGGCAAAAAATTAAAGTCTGATAATGTTGGGTCCTTGTTATCTGAAACGGGTGAGATGGTCAAGGGGGACAGAGAGAAGGCAGATCTTAAATAATTTCTTTTCTTCTGTTTTTACCAAGGAAGACCCAATGGACAAGAATCTGCAAACTACTTTTACAGAACAGTCAAAGCAAGCATGGGAATTGCTAACACAAGAAAAAGTGTTAAAACAATTGAATGGTGTTAAGGTAGGCAAAGCCCTGGGGCCAGATGGTATACACCCACGGGTACTTAAAGAGCTAAGCCAGACCCTGGCCCGACCATTATATTTGATTTTCAGGGATTCTTTTATTTCAGGTATGGTGCCCATGGATTGGCGTAAAGCAGATGTGGTGCCCATATTTAAAAAGGGATCAAAGTTACAGCCAGGAAATTACAGACCTGTAAGCTTGACATCTGTGGTAGGGAAGCTGTTTGAAGGGTTGCTAAGGGAATATATTCAAGAATTCAGCTTGAACAGGAATATCATTAGCAGGAGCCAACATGGCTTTGTGAAAGACAGGTCTTGTCAAACTAACTTGATCGCATTTTATGAAAAAGTGAGTAAAAATATAGATGCAGGAGAGGAGGCTGATGTGATCTATTTAGACATTTCCAAGGCATTTGATATGGTTCCACACAAGAGCTTACTGTACAAATTGAATGAAATAGGCATAGGGGAAAACGTTCGTGTGTGGATTGGAAATTGGCTGAAAGATAGAATGCAAAGAGTGGTAGTAAATGGCAAGTTCTCCAGTTGGATAATTGTGATAAGTGGAGCACCTGAGGGATCTGTCCTGGATCCTCTTCTTTTTAATTTGTTTATTAATGACCCCCCAGAGGGCATAGGGAGCCATGTATCAGTGTTTGTCGATGACACAAAATTAAGTAAGGTAATAAAGTCTGAACTGGATGTGTCTTCATTACAAGAGGATTTGGACAAATTGAGTAACTGGGCAGGCAAATGGCAAATGAGATTCAATATAGACAAGTGTAAATTTATGCATTTTGGGTATAATAATAAAAATGCAACATATAGTTTAAATGGTGTTTCTCTGGGGAAATCTACTAATGAAAAGGATTTGGGAGTAATGGTAGACAATAGACTTAGCAGTAGTGTGCAGTGCCAGCTGGCAGCTGCAAAGGCCAATAAGATATTGGCATGTATTAAAAGGGGCATTGACTCAAGGGAGGAAGATATTATTATGCCTCTTTACAGGTCCATGGTAAGACCCCACCTAGAATATGCTGTTCAATTCTGGCCATCCTTTCTGAAAAAGGATATTATGGAGCTAGAGAGAGTGCAGAGGAGGGCTATAAAACTAGTAAGGGGAATGGAAAGTTTAAGTTATGAAGAAAGGCTAGAAAAGTTAAACTTGTACATACTAGAAAAATGGCGTCTTAGAGGGGATATGATAACACTATATTAATATGTTCAGGGCCCATACAAAGGGCTCTCCAAAGACCTGTTCATTAACAGAACAGTACAAAGGACAAGGGGCCACCCGCTTAGACTTGAGGAAAGGAGATTTAATCTACAACAGAGGAAGGGTTTCTTTACAGTAAGGACAATAAAGGTATGGAATTCACTGCCTGATGAGGTGGTGCTATCTATCGAATACATTAGATGCCTTTAAAAAGGGCCTGGATACTTATTTAAAAGAGCAGAACATAAAGGGCTATGTATGTTAGTATTGGGATTAATATTTAGTTAGTGCTTGTTGATCCAAGGAGAAATCTGATTGCTATTTGGAAGCAAGAAGGAATTTTTTCCCCCCATTCAATCCGGAATTTGAAATTGCTGTATTGAGGGTTTTTTTGGTTTTTTTTGCCTTCTTTTGGTTCAGCGATGGTAAACAGGAATAGGAAAAGGGTTGAACTAGATGCATACAAGTCTTTTTTCAACCTAAATTACTATACTATTTAATACCGTTACAGGGGTACCAGTAGACCTAAAGATGGCAGCAGGGATGTTGGGACTGGGATGGGAGGAGGATAGTGAAGTAGTGGTACTGGCGTTGGAGACACTAGCAGTTACTACCTGGCTGGGAGACTCAAATGGAACTGGAGAACCAGGTGTTGAGTTGTCAATAGAAGAAACAAGTGTAACTGGAGAAACAGAAGGAGTGCTATGAGAAGCAGGGGAAAATTAAGCTGAGAGGAATAATCAAGGTCATTGGAAAAATCAAGCTTCAGATTCTTCTTCTACCTCTTGTAGGTTTTGACAGGAAGAAAAATCATCATCATCAGCAGCAGATTTTGGGGAGCCTGCTCAATTCCCTCTTCTGCCTGGTAAACTATCTTCCTCAATAACATTTTCTGGAGCAGATATGCTCTCAGTGGCAGTGACAGTGGTGGCAGAAAAAATGTTATCCAAAAACTGCAATAATTTCCATTTGGGCTGCTTACACAGACTTTCGGTATAAAAATCCCATGTTGATACTGCCCACAGTGTCCAGCCAGTAGTGTTACACTTGTTAGGTGTCCCCAGGTTTATAGAAGTGGCTGTAGCGAAGGTGGTGACTAAACTGGCAGTGGCACTAGTCATTGTGCAGATGGTTCTGGGGGGATCAGCACGAAACAGCTGACGAGACACAGGTGACAGCTGCTTCGTGGTCTCAGAGGAGGACCTGGACCTCTCTACCCTGCTAGTAGTAGAACGATCTGCAGTTTCCTTCTTCTTTCTAGTTTTTGTTTTGGAGTGTTGCTGCTGCATCTGACTAGTACTACTAAAAGTACTCTTCTTTGCCCGCCTGCTGCTGCTAGCTCTGCTTGAAAGCAACATCACTATGTTGGTGTTGGTGGTTGCTGGGTCACTGCAGCTAGTACCAGGACAAGGAACATCAGGTTGTTCACTAGGACTCAAATCCATGACAGATAGGTAGGTAGAGAACTATAACAGTTTTAAAATTTAAAAACCTGGCCACACGACAACTGTGAGATTGGCTGATGTGTCACTCTGAAAAATTTTCAAACAAATCACTTATATTAATTTTAATGTTTAACACAGAAAGAAAGGTGACTTTCCCTTGCGGACGCAATAAGGTACTAGGCCTGCCTAGAGAATGGTGAGACTGGATGAACTGTCACTCTGAAAATTATTCAAACAAATTCCTACTATTATTTTTAATATTTTACACAGGAACAAAGGTGACTTTCCCTTGTGGACGCAATAAGGCACTAGGCTGATGTGTCACTGAAAATTATTCAAACAAATCCTTTATATTAATTTTTAACACAGAAAAAAGGTGACTTTCCCTTGTGGACGCAATGAGGTACTAGGCCTTCCTATAGAACTGTGAGACTGACAGAAGTGTCACTCTGAAAATTATTCAAACAAATCCCTTATATTCATTTTAATTTTAAACACAGAAATGAAGGTGACTTTCCCTTGCGGATGCAATATGGTACTAGGCCTGTCTGCAGAAGTGTGAGACTGGCTGATGTGTCACTCTGAAAATTATTAAAACAAATCCCTTATATTAATTTTAATGTTTAACTCAGAAACAAAGGTGTCTTTCCCTTGCGGACGCAATAAGGTACTAGGCCTGCCTGCAGAACTGTGAGACTGACAGAAGTGTCACTCTGAAAATTATTAAAACAAATCCCTTATATTAATTTTAATGTTTAACTCAGAAACAAAGGTGTCTTTCCCTTGCGGACACAATAAGGTACTAGGCCTGCCTGCAGAACTGTGAGATTGACTGAAGTGTCACTCTGAAAATTATTCAAACAAATCCCTTATATTCATTTTAATTTTAAACACAGAAATGAAGGTGACTTTCCCTTGCGGATGCAATATGGTACTAGGCCTGTCTGCAGAAGTGTGAGACTGGCTGATGTGTCACTCTGAAAATTATTAAAACAAATCCCTTATATTAATTTTAATGTTTAACTCAGAAACAAAGGTGTCTTTCCCTTGCGGACGCAATAAGGTACTAGGCCTGCCTGCAGAACTGTGAGATTGACTGAAGTGTCACTCTGAAAATTATTCAAACAAATCCCTTATATTCATTTTAATTTTAAACACAGAAATCAAGGTGACTTTCCCTTGCGGATGCAATATGGTACTAGGCCTGTCTGCAGAAGTGTGAGACTGGCTGATGTGTCACTCTGAAGATTATTCAAACAAATTCATAATATTTTTAATAGTTTGCACAGGAACAAAGATGACTCTCCCTTGCAGTGGCAATAACTAATTAATGCTGGCTGGCTGCCTATGCCTAATGTTACCTGCCTGCCTACACAACAACTGGACACTCTAATATCTCCTGCTTCTTCTCTCTCTCAGCTCCAACAATGCACTTAGAGGAAATGCAGGCTGTCTGGATGTCTATCATTAGTCTAACCCCCATCATGAAATGAAGAAGCCAATTGGAATAGAGACAAAGTGGGAAAGTCGCACATGAAATGGACAAGCTAATTGGACTAGAGACATGGAGGGAAAGTAATCAAGCGTAGGTAGTAGTTGCCGAATTTCCGAAATTTTCTACAACATTCAGACCAGGGCTAGTCGTATTTGGATTTTTTTTTGGAAAACGACCCTTGCCTTTTGGAATGCTCAAATGTTGCCGAATGACCCCATTTTCATCAAATTCCGAATGTCGCTGAACCGAATCGCACAAGCCTACTATGAATTATGTCAGACCTAAAGCTGAAAGATGACTCCTGTTACCTTGGATTATGTGGTGATGTGATGAAGACCCCTGACTGCAGAGCAGAGCAGCCATACATGGACAAATGACACTGGAGGAGTAAAGCAAGGTAACAGTATATGTGGAGTTTTATGCACTATTGCATGGAGGGTTCCAGAATCCGCTATTTTGTTAAATTTTCTTATACTACACCATGTTTGCGCTGGTTTTTTTTTCTTTCCTTCATAGTTATGAGTGATGATATTTGATGGTTACTTTAATGTATCTGATGTGCGATATGATCTGTGACACTACTGATATCATATATAATTTCAGATATGACATTGATGGAATTTACTTTAAAATATTCATTAAATTTTGAAAAACATTATTTTCTACAAAAACTATAACTATTTGTGTAAACTTATACTATAACTTTCTCCAGATCTCAGTTATAGGTGATATTATTGATGAGACCATTTCTGATGTCATGTGAAAAGCAAGCTTTTTCTATATTCTTTCTTCTATCAAAAACTGTCTTTATATCACATAAACACAACTGAATATTTCAGTTCTTAAAGTGGGACTAACACTTTATGTTTTGTTTGACTTTGAAAAAGCTTACAAAATCACATTTATCTATGTTAGCCATAGTTTTTTTTTTTTTTAACGCTATCATTTACGATAATTAGAGTATTTGTCAGTTATGCAAATTAGTCAGTACTTCCTGGTTGGAAGTAACAGTTGGAAGGGATAGTGAAATGTTAGTACCTGACACTCTATGCTGTGCCAACCAGTACTGCCTAATTAATCCTTTAAGTGCCAAAGCGGTATGCAATACACTGCAGAACAATGCAATGCGTACTGTTCTTAACCAATTCTTAACCAATTTATTGAAAAGCTAGCTTTTTCTATACTGTCTTCAAAAACTTAGTTGATATACCAAATGAACACAACTGAATATTTCAATTCTTAAAGTGGAACTAATACTGTGATTAGGATAGTGGAATGTTAGAACCTGACACACCAGGGGGGAGATTCACTAAGCAGTGATAAAGAGGTGATAAAGTGGAGATGACTTCTCCGGTGATATCACTTCTCCAGTTCCTGTGTTATTCTATGGAGCCTATTCACTAAGATGTCTTCAACTTTGGAGATCTTAGTGAATAGGCTGCATAGAATAACACAGGAACTGGAGAAGTGATAAACTGGAGGTCATCACCAGTTTATCACCTCTTGGTGAATCTCCCCCAAGGTGTTCCAACCACTACTGCCTAATTTGCATAAACTGACATATAAATAAAGATATAATCTAGGTTTAAATAAAGAAAAGCTAAAATAAATATAGGTGATTTTGAAAGCTGTTTTTAAATCACCCAAATCATTATAACGTGTTATAAAGTTAGCTCCACTTTAATGCTTCCTCTGACTTCTAGAGATTACATGATTTATTTACAAGTAATAATTTGCACTTGTTCAGTATAAAGAGAAAATTGACTGTAATGTTCGAGACAATGTTTTAAAATAAATTTCCACCAGGAAACCGCCAGCAAAATATGCCCAGAGGCTGCGTGTGTATTCATCAATTTTTAATCAAACTACTGTGTATGGTACTAATAGCTGTCAAAGTTTACTTCAACTGACAGAAGTATAAGTCTCTCAAATTAGCTCTCTCCACTTCACTCTATTTCTTATAAATGGACCATCCTAAATGCCAACAAGAGATGAATGATTGGATATCTTCCTCTCCAATCAAGTTCATATTGTTTGGTATCTCACAAAACTCCGTCATGGTCTTGCAACATTTTAAAAATAGACAAAATCAGCTCACAATTTGTATCTACTGGGTGTTCTTGAAATTGCAATCATGAACTATTTGATGATCTCAGATGTTCCTCTTGACATTAAAACTTGACGTTGCCTTTGAAAATACTTTTTTGTTAGCAGTTTTAACCACCTTGATGCCAACAGATATCTCCAACACACGGCTTCATGATGTCTCCAGAACACTAGAAGTTAAATGTCTTTGATTCTCCTTTTCCAGGCAAAGTGGAATAATTCTTAGGCAACCAAATGCAACACAGGGTATAAATGCAAACTTGGAAACTCCCATTGGTTTAAATGGGGTGTTTAAACCCTTGAATGCTGTATAAGTTTCACACTCATTGGATAACTCTCTAGTATTCAAGGTGGTAGAAGCCCCATATATAAGAAAATGTTTATTTGTCCCCTGTGGTGAAGCTGGTTTGCCCAAGAATTACTCATTGTTCTTTTGAACACAGGGTTCTGAGTAGCATTTAACTGTGGCCACTGTGATATACTTTGAACAAAGATGGGTTTTCATTGAATTTAGGAAGCTGGAGTACTTCAGACAGCCAAGGTCCCAAAAAACAATTGTCCGGGAAAATGACTGTGTAGCCATTATTTGACGAGTTATCTAAGAAAACCTGAGGGGAAAAAGAAGAAGGCAGGGGAGAGAACATGCACAGATAATTTCAATTCTTGAGGAAGCTATTCTAAATGTAGAGTTCTGATTTAATTTTTGGACAAAAATGATGAAATATGGGGAATCCTTGGAGATGGTAAGAAGTTGAAAAAGAAATAAAGGAAAGAATGGCCTTGAAGAATTACTTTTATAAAGAAATTCAAGAGAGCTAAAGGTCTGGAAATGTACCCCATGGCTACTGGAATATTTAGGGATTGGAAGAGAGTCAAAAGTTTGAGGCTTGAATGCGAGGGCTCAAGCTAAGCAGATGAATGGAAAGGAAAGTCATGAACAAGGTGGATGACCATGGGGCAGTGGTAGACACTGAGAAGAAGCTAATATGAGTCTGTTGCACATCAGACAGTTTGGGGCTATTTTAAGTGATGCATTTTAAATGCACAAAGAAGAAGTAGGCTTCTTTTCATCTGATGCCATGAAGATGACAAAAGAGAGACGACAGGATAGGAAGCAACTTAAAGGTATCAGAGATGTTGGCCTAGTCAGGAACAGGACCTAATTCAAAATGTAATACAAGGCATGGTCAGTCGTGGAATATTGAAGTGACCGCATAAAGGAGTCGATGCTTGGAATGGAAAGATGGGGTGGAAAGATGGAAATCAGCTGTTTCTTAGGCAGAATTTTGCACAGCAATGTCTAAGTCTAATTCCAAAGCTAAGGAGCTTAGCAATTATATTGGATTTGGCAAGGGCTAATTGGACATTGGCATTCCCTGGAAGATGAAGGATAAAAAATTGTGCCTGTATGGAAGCCGTCCTGATGGCTGAAAGTGAGATAGTCAACAATTAAAGTGATTGAGAAAGAGCATAAAGTCGATAAGTGATATTGATTGAAGAGTTTACATGGGCAGATGGGCTTTTGAGTGGGCCTGACAGAAAATGAACACCCCAGGGCATAAAAGTTATTGTAGATGGGAGAAAGCCCGACGTCCTCAATTTTCTGACTAAGCTTAATGACAAGTTCCTGTTGTGATTCTGACTGGAAGAGGGAAGAGGGCTTGGAAATTCCTGTCTGATAAGGTCTATGATAGAGGGACAGATACAGGAAACATGTAAAAGAGAATTACGGGTAAAGCAGATACAGTTGTTAAGGACAGCAAAGACGTAGCATACCAGTTCAGAGTGCCTTCTGTAATTTGACTCACAGTTGATTTGGATGAAAGAAACAGCGGCTTTGGCAGAAAAGGCTTTGTGATTATTATACAATCTATAACTTCTGTATTTCAAGAAAAGCAATGCTTATGACTTCCTGGCGATAGCAGAAAAGGAAATATCTTTATCCCTAAATTCCTCCATTAACTTAGGAATAGACAATGCCCTCAGAGACTGAGGGGTTGAACTAAGCACTGGAAGCTGTCCTGGAGTAGGAAGAGCAGAATGAATGTTTTCTGAATCCAGTGCTGAATGGTTTGACATGTGTAACACTGTGCTGAATAGTAGCTGAGGTGAACACCAGAGTGGTCTGCTAGCAACTAGAGAGTGATGGTTGGGGAGCTTGACTTGAGAGCGATGGTAGAGATGAGAGTACCCTTGCTGCAGCAAAGCTGGAATTAAAGGGGCAGGCTGCGACACCTGATAGGTGCAAAAGTATACTTAATCACCACTGGAGGCAGACCACTCAAATTACTGAGAAATGGATAGACAGCTGAAACGCGGTATAGATCTTAATATATTGAACGGTTCTGTACCGTCATGTTGTAATCATGTTGAGATTTTCTATTCTTTTCTTAAGGAAGAATTTTGTAGATTAGTTAATCAGGAGGAAGTCCCTAACAACCTAACTTGGGGTGAGAGGAAAGTGGTTAATAGCTTGAAGAATAATTTGAATATCATGATCAAACCAGCGGACAAGGGGGGGTGGAGTGGTTGTCCAAGACTATACAAGCTATATGCAAGAAGCTACACATATTCTGTCTGACACAGTACCTACTACTCATTGCTTCCAAAACCTCCCAGTTTTGAATTTCAAATAGAGCTTAAAAACTTAGATGAGACATGTGAGATGGGTCTGCTCAGTTGTTTGTAGAGGGACTTTATATATTTGTCGAATATGATACTGTCAGTTGATTATCATCTTCCCTCTCCAACCTAGTGGGCAGACCCATTATATCGGGTATTGATTCCCTCATCTCTAACCTACCCGCATGTGTTGACTTTCATCTGCAACGTTTAGTGGTTTCATTAAGGTCATATTTACGAGATACATCCCACCTCCTCTCATTAGTTCAAGATTTTATTTGGATGGTGTCACGGTTTTTGAAGACTCTCAGACTTAAGGTTTGGTAAAATAAGTTAACTTTATTAAAAGTTAAAGGCAGTCCCCGTAGGGTAAACATACATAACAATACAACAGTAATATAACATATAATAGGTTCTACCGGCCTTGCCTAAATACCGGGCAAGGCAACCCAAGTGACAGTTTTAATGACAGGCTCTGGCTCCCCCTGTCAGACACCAGCACCCTGGGTACTCCATGTAACCGAAATACTTCTCGAGCGAATACCATTGCCAGTTCCTTGGCCGAAGGAAGGCCACGGAGGGGTACGAAGTGTGCCATTTTAGAGAACCTGTCTACCACCATCAATATGAAGGAGTACCCTCTAGACCTGGGCAATTCTCCCATAAAGTCGATAGAGACGTGAGACAAAGGGCGTTCACCATTAGGCACCGGCTGAAGCAAGCCCACAGGGAGATGTCTAGGGGTTTTGCTACGGGCACAGGTGGCACAGGCATTAATAAAATTGGCACAATCTGCTTTCATAGAAGGCCACCAAAATAGCTGAGAGAGAGACCAGAACAATTGATCCCTACCAATATGTCCCGCAGTCTTAGAGGAGTGATAGGTCTCAAGTAATCGAGTACGGAATGGCTCAGCGACAAAACATTTGCCCACTGGAGTCTCATGAGGAGCAGAGGCTTGGGATGCCAAAATCTCCTCCCCTAGTGGTGAAGTAATACTAGTACGTATGGTAGCCAATATTCGATCGGGTTGAATGATAGGGGCTGGTACCTCTTCTCTGTCAACCTCTGCTTCATATTGTCTAGACAGAGCATCAGCCCTAACATTCTTTGATCCCGGCAGGTATGATACAACGAAATTGAATCAGGATAGCAACAGTGCCCATCTGGCCTGGCGAGAAGACAATCTCTTGGCCTCAGAAAGATACGTCAGATTCTTGTGATCGGTTAGAATCAAAACGGGGTTTTTTGTGCCTTCAAGTAAATGACGCCATTCTTTGAGAGCGAGGATAATGGCCAGTAATTCTCGATCACCAATCTCGTAATGACTTTGAGCACTAGTCAGTTTTTTTGAGAAGAAACCACAGGGTCTGAGTGTACCGCCTTTAACCTGTCGCTGAGAGAGCACTGCCCCGACCCCAATATCTGAGGCATCAACTTCCAAAGTAAAGGGGAGTATTGGATTAGGGTGGGACAACACAGGCGCTTCAGCAAAGGCTACCTTCAGCTTCTCAAAGGCCTCTTCAGCAGCCACCGGCCAGAGGGATGGGTTAGCGCCCTTGTGCGTGAGGTCAGACAGAGGTTTCACGATAGAGGAGAAGTTTTTAATAAACTTCCTGTAATAATTGGCGAAGCCCAGAAATCGTTTGATGGCTTTGAGGCTCTTGGGTTTAGGCCATTGTAAGACTGCCGTCAATTTCTCTTTATCCATGGCAATGTTGTCTTTGCCAATTATAAACCCCAGAAACGGTACACTGGTTTTGTGGAACTCGCATTTCTCCAGTTTACAGAATAATTTATTTTTTCGTAAGCGCAGCAAGACTTCAGACACATCCTTGATGTGTTGTGAAAGGGCTTTTGAGGTGGATAAGTATGTCGTCAAGATAGACTACAACACAAGATTGTAACATATCTCTAAGAATGTCATTGATCAGTTCTTGAAATACTGCAGGAGCATTACGTAGACCAAATGGCATGACTAGGTATTCATAATGCCCAGATCTCGTATTGAAGGCAGTTTTCCACTCATCACCGGCTCTGATACGTATCAAATTGTAGGCTGCCCTTAGGTCCAATTTGGTGAAAATCGAGGACCCCTTAAGTCTATCAAACAGCTCGGTGATGAGTGGTATTGGGTAGGCATTTTTTGCCATCAGCTTATTCAGCCCACTATAGTCTATGCAAGGTCACAGTTCGCCACTTTTTTTCTTAACAAAAAAGAACCCGGCACCGGCTGGAGAAGTAGATTTCCTTATGATCCCTCTACTGAGGGCATCTGCTATGTATTCCTCCATAGCTTGGTTCTCCTCACAAGACAATGGATACGTGCGTCCCCTCGGTGGTACTGCTCCAGGACTCAGTTCTATGCGAGAATCGTATGGTCTGTGCTGAGGTAGGGCGCCAGCCTCTCCCTTACTGAAAACGTCGCTAAACTGCTGGTAGGCATCAGGTAGTGAAGGGGAGGTGCACAAGACCTTAAGAGGATGGGTAACGCACTTATCCATACAGAACTGAGACCAAGCAGCAATCTCACATTTCTGCCAATCAAATTGTGGGTTGTGCAACCGTAACCAAGGAAAGCCCAAAATCACGGCATGGTGAGGAGAATTAATCAATTGGAACTGCTGCTCTTCCTTGTGAAGAGCCCCAATAATCATGGACAAGGGCATCGTTTCAAAAGTAACTTGGGCGGGTTCCAAAGGTCTGCCATCAATTGCTTCAATAGCAAGAGGGGTTTCTCTCTGAATCCGTGGTACCCCATGCAATTCAGCAAAGGTATTGTCCATAAAATACCCAGCTGCACCAGAATCAACCAAGGCCAAAACCTCAACCGAGCGTTGTGCCCATGACAATACCACCTGTATGGTGGGTTTAAGTGTGTCCAACAATGGGGACGATTGGACACCACCTAGGGCCTGTCCCCCAAGGTACCCTAGGTGTGTTCGTTTCCCGGACATACCGGACAAGATCTTAACAGGTGACCATATTTACCGCAGTACAGACATAATCCTTGTGTCTTGCGATACCTTCTTTGCTCCTTAGTTAACCTAGTGAAACCCACCTGCATAGGTTCACTTGTTTCCGAAATAGGTTCACTAGGTTTGGATGCAGAGGGAGGGTTGGGTGGGCAAAATATGCTACTGGACCCATTATTCTTTAACCGTACTCGTCGCTCTCTGGCGGTTAATCTTTCACGTATTCTGGAGTCAATTAGAATCACGTACTCAATATAATCGTCTAGGTCAGTAGGTAACTCTTTTGCTGCAATCTCATCTTTAATCTGGTCACTCAATCCTTGAGCAAAGGCTGCCAACAGGGCCTCATTATTCTACCCTACCTCTGCTGCCAAGGTGCGGAATTCAATGGCATAATCGCCAACCGTGCGCCTGCCCTGTTGTATCTCCATGAGATGTTTAGCAGCAGAGGTAGTTCTACCAGGAGGCTCAAATACTCTCCGAAAGGATTGCACAAAATCACAGAAATTCTTTGTGCAAGGTTTAGCGTTTTCCCAAAGTGGGTTGGCCCAGGCCAATGCTCTGCCAGTCAGCAGGGATATCATGAACCCAACCTTGCTGCGATCACTAGGAAATGCGTGTGCCGTCAATTCCATAAATATTTCAAGTTGATTAATAAACCCTCTGCATAATTGAGGGTCCCCGTCATATCTCAGCGGCAAGGGTGCAGAAGCCGTTAACCCTTTGACTGTGGCCCCTGAGGGCTTAGACTCATTCTCCGGTGTCGGAATTGGTGGGACCACCGGGTTAGCACCGGACTTATCCGCAAGTACCGTGCATTCAAGAATAGTTTGGATAGCAACCGCTAGCTGATCCAAACGTTGCTCGTGCATATCCATCCTCCAATGGATATTCTGTGCGTTACCGTCACTCTTAGTGTCTGAGGTCATGGCCCTTTCGTACTGTCACGGTTTTTGAAGACTCTCAGACTTAAGGTTTGGTAAAATAACTTAACTTTATTAAAAGTTAAAGGCAGTCCCCGTAGGGTAAACATACATAACAATACAACAGTAATATAACATATAATAGGTTCTACCGGCCTTGCCTAAATACCGGGCAAGGCAACCCAAGTGACAGTTTTAATGACAGGCTCTACCGGCCTTGCCTATACCGGGTAAGGCAACCGTGAGATGACATATACCGGTTCTACCGGCCTTACCAATACCGGGTAAGGCAACCTTAAAGATTGTGAATTACAAGGTTCTACCGGCCTTACCAATACCGGGCAGGGCAGCCCAAAGGAGTACTGGAGTAGGCTCTACCGGCTCTGCCAATACCGGGTGAGGCAACCTACAGGGTGGTATCGTCAAGGTTCTACCGGCCTCACCAATACCGGGCAGGGCAGCCTGAGCGAGTAGACCAGCTGTCAGGTGACGGTACTGGATGTTCAGGAGCAAACCAACGTCCGCACGTTGGGACTAATGGTAATAGCGCCACCAGGTTTAATGGAGCAAACCAGCGACTGCACGCTGGAACCAACAACATATATCGCAACCAGGTTTAGTGGAGCAAACCAGCGTCCGCACGCTGGAGCCAATAATGTATCTCGCAAGCAATTTAGTGGAGTAAACCAGCGTCCGCACGCTGGGACCAACAACGTATATAGCAACCAGGTTTAGTGGAGTAAACCAGCGTCCGCACGCTGGGACCAACAATGTATATAGCAACCAGGTTTAGTGTAGTAAACCAGCATCCGCACGCTGGGACCAACAATGTATATCGCCACCAGGTTTAGTGGAGTAAACCAGCGTCTGCACGCTGGGACCAACAATGTATATTGCAACCAGGTTTAGTGGAGTAAACCAGCGTCCGCACGCTGGGACCAAAAATGTATATCGCCACCAGGAACCAACAAAGTATGATCAGCAGCGAGAACAACAATGTCGCCAGAGCGACGGCTGGAGCAGGAGATACAGGAACTCAGTAAGATTAACCCGCGAGGTGCTGGAACACAGGAACACTGGAACTCAGTAAGATTAACCCGCGAGGTGCTGGAACACAGGAACACTGGAACACTGGAACACAGGATCAGCAAGTACAGCAGGAACAGGCCCAGAAGCCTGACAAGCAGGTCAGGCAGAGTGAAGTCAGAAACACCACGAAAGGGCAACCTGGAAGAGCTCAGCCTGGGTTTAAAAAGGCTGTGTGAGGAGGGCTAATCACAGACAGCCAATCATGATACTCAGCAAGTGACTGACACTGAACAGCACCAATCACGGGCACCGTGATAGATGGAGGATTATTATTGGGTTACCCTTGATGTAAGAGCTTTATTTTAAACCATTCCACATGAGGGTGGACTTAAAGCAACCAAATTCTTCCTAACGAAACATCTACTTATGTCATTGAGCCAAACTGAATTTATTTTGAGAGATATAAAATTTATTCTCACACATAATTATTTAGAGTTCTGTGAGTAGATTTATCTGCAAGTTAAGGGAAAATCAATGAACACCAAGTTCGTGCCAAACTATACCAACTTGTTCATGAGATTTTTTGAAAATCTTAAGATCTTTCATGATTACCCTTTTGGAGCGAACTTGGTGCTCTATCGCCGTTTCATTGACAATATAATTATTGTGTGGAAGGGAGATGAGAGTTCCATTACTGAATTTGTGAACTACATGAATGATAATAAATGCAAAATGAAATTCTCGAGCAGGACTAACCCTAAAAATATCTAGTTCTTAGATTTGGAAATGATTGGGGAGGTTGGAAAGAGAGTAAAGACCCAAACATTTTTTAAGCAAGTCGATTCAAACAGCTTCTTGAATTTTGGAAGTTGCCGCTATAAATCCTGGCTAAGAAATGTACCTTATCGTCAATTCTGCCAAATAAAATGAAATTGCACAGAGTTGTGAGTCATTGATAAACAATCTGAGATACTGAAAAACAGATTTAGGGTCAAGTCATATTCTAAAAATGTAGTCAATGATTTGTATGCTAGAGCTAGAAATTTTGGACCTGAAATATTTATTAAAGACAATGGTACCTCGAAAAAAAAATTGATAAGGAGAAAATTTTTCCTAATTTTATTACCAATTATAATGCATGAGGGAGGAATGTAAGAGATATCCTTCAAAAACATTGGGGGATACTTCAAAGTGATACACTCCTAAGAAACAAAATAACTCAAAAGCCGAAGGTCTCAAACACTTAAAACATCTTAGAACCTAGTAAATTGGTTAAAAGAACAACCACAAGTGGCCATGAATCAGTTTATAGATTTGTGTCTAATAACAAGGAAGATAGTTTTGTTAGAGGGGGCAGGAATATCAGCGGTAACAATAGGTGCCTTTCAAATCGCTGTCTCAGTTGTTCCCATTTGGTTAACAAGATTTTAAATTAAGTCAACAGTTACCAATGATCCAGTCCTGCATGAATTGCGCTTCTATGTTTGCTAAGGGATTTTTATTTTATAGTGTTTCTTACAATTTTTTAGAGGTTCACAATAAAGATTACAGCTCCCTACAGGTTATTCCCATAGAATCGTTCAACTCTTCAGGCCCCCATAATAGACTTCAAAAATTTACCATGAGGGAGTCTTACTAGATTTTTAGATTAGACACCCTCTTTCCCAGAAGCTTAAATGAAACTATAGACACAGTTTAATAACTGTTTTATTAGTGTTCTTAGATTTTATGTGCACATATTTGTAGGCTTTGTCTTTTATCCATGTGCACACATAATTTTGTATGTGCATTTGTTATCAGTCTGCAAAATTAGTGCTTTTTTTTTTTATATATATACCGTTTTCACCAATGTCTTTTCATTTTATTCACTCCACACACTTATAAATTTAATTAAAATATAGTACTTACTTTTTTAATCATTATATACACATTCACATTTACTTTTATATCAGCCGTAGACCTCTATTTTATTTGGACAGTACATACATGTTTTATAACATATAATATTGTTTTATACATAAATCTCATTCTGATGTTCACACCCCCCTTTTTTATTATCAATTATTATACATTCATTCTTCAACACTTATCAATTCTTTTCACAAACCATCACATACACAGTTTTATCTTTTATTATTTTTTATTTTATAACAAGTTTATTTACATATATATTTAGATTAAACAATAGCGTTCCGTTTCTCAAGATTTTGCTGTCTCTCTGGACAATGTATCTTTAAGTTTATATTTATTGGCGGCCATTTGGCAATATGATACTTCACTCTATCCAACTTGTGATCATTGGATTTATGGTGAACGCGTGATATGTGATAATGTACCTGTGCCTTCATTTGATGTACTCCATCTGTGGAAGTGCATCTTTGCATAGATCTAGTTCCGGCTGACCGAACTGCAGGCTCATTAATAGACTGGTACATTTATAATTTATTTTTAACGTTGACATTATAGTTTGAATAGGATATATATAATTTTTTTTTTTTTGAGATTAGACGTAGAAGTTCTGGGTTATAGCGGCACATTTAGAAAGCATGGGTATTACTTCTGGTTTGGGATCTAATTTATATTTCTTCTTTTTTTGGCATTGCAAAATATTACACTATACATAACTTATTTGTACTTCAGATTGCTGCCTGACAGTGTCCACACTGTAGCTGGGGCAATATAAAGATCCCTACCATGTATTCTTCAGCATACATATATGTGTCTTGCTGAACACTAGCCTTATGAGTATATTTCCTACATTGGTGAAGGGTTGGTGTATTCTACTATAGCTAAACAATATTGCACCAGGAGCTCCTTCTTCTTTGTTCCCTTTTTTGCAGATGTAGTTTAGGCAGGGACTGCAAGCTGAGGAAACAAGAAGTCTCTGGATCAGAGCTGCGGGATGGTTGAGAACAGGCTGAGGTAGAATGCAGGACAGTCGGTAGACAGAGTAGGTTGAGGACTGATTGAGGTTGTATACCGGAGAATCATAGGAGCAAAGGTAGTCGAAGACAGGCCAACATAGAGAAACAGGGAGTTGTAGAAGCTGGATTGGTCTTAGACTGGCCAAGGTCGGATACAGAGAATGGTAGAAGCAGGGTTGCTCACAGACAGGCAGAGGTCAGATACCAGAGAGTCATAGAAGTTGGGTTGGTTGTAGAAAGGCCAGGGTTGGATACCGAAGAGGTATAGAAGCAGAGTTGGTAGTAGACAGGACAAGGTCAGATACTGGAGAGTAGTAGAAGCAGGGTTGGTCATAGACAGGCCAAGGTCGAATACCCTAGAGTCGTAGAAGCAGGGTTGGTCGTAGATAGGCCAAGGTCAGATACCAGAGAGTCATAGGAGCATGGTTAGTCATAGACAGGCTGAGGTCAGATACTAGAGAGGTGTCGAAGCAGGGTTGGTATTAGAGAGGGCAAGGTCGGATACCGGAGAGTCGTAGAAGCACAGTTGGTCATAGACAGGCCAAGGTTGGATACTGGAGAGTCATAGGAGCATGGTTAGTCTTAGACAGGCTGAGGTCGGATAACAGAAGGTCATAGAGGCAGATCAGAAGGCTAAGACAAAGAAAAGTCGGAGACGAGCCAAGGTCAAAACACAGGAACAACAGCAATCCGGAAATAGCTAGATGAACGAGCTTCTACCAGCACGGAAGGCCGGTAGATCAACGCGGACCAGCCAATCAGAATGGCTCAGGGATGGAGAATCCAAAAAGAATACAGGTATGGATGTGACAGTGCCCCCCTTCCCTCTTTATGGTCAGTCTCTGAATGGTCAGGCATGGACTGAAGGAAAGCCCGGAAGAGGTCTTGAGCATGAACATCAGATACTGGACCTCCTTTGGATCGGCGATAGTGATCCCTTTACTGCTGATGTTCTAGCATTTGGCGGTCCAATTTCAAACATAATGAAATAAATGTCTCTAAGTCTTCTGGTATTTCGTCGCAGGTGAACGCATCTTTGATACGTTCAATCAGGTCTTTATGGAAAGCCGCCTTGAGAGCCCCCATGTTTCATTCTGTTTTGAAAAAGAAAGATGGAATTCTACTGCATACTTGGAACGGTTTGTTTGACACACAGACACAGTAGGTTTGGATAAAACACAGTTTTATTAAGCAATTAGTAATACAATAACCCTCACAGGTCCTGTAGTATATTCTCAGTATAATACAGACACAAGACAGGTTACATTTACATATGCCAACACAGGTCCAGTATAAACATAGAGTCCATAACACGATATACTGACACAGGTCAGGCAGAATTTGAAGGAATCCCAGTGTATCGGTACTGCATGGGTTAATGGCCTTCAGCAAGTGTAAACAGTCCCTGTGAGGTAAGGTCTGTTAAGAAGCTCACCTAGGATAGAGAGCTTAGATACGATTAACTCCCAGTAATAGGTTAGCAGACAACGTGAAACTGCCAGAGCAGTAACAGAGGCTGAGCAACATAGAGCACTGCAGAAGCAGTAACGGAGACTAGGCCATGTGATCACTGCCGTAGCAGTAACGGAGACTGAGAGACATGGGCACTGCGGTAGCAGTAACGGAGACCAGGCAACTTGTACTCTGCCATAGCAGTAAACGGAGACTAAGCCACTTGCACTCTGCTGTAGCAGTAAACGGAGACTAGCCCACTTGCACTCTGCAGTAGCAGTAATAGAGACTAGGCCACTTGTACTCTGCCGTAGCAGTAACCGGAGGCTAGCCCACTTGCACTCTGCTGTAGCAGTAATGGAGACTAGGCCACTTGTACTCTGCCGTAGCATTAAACGGAGACTAGGCCACTTGCCCTCTGCCGTAGCAATAACGGAGACTAAGCGACTGGAGACTGCCGTAGCAGTAATGGAGACCGCGCAACTGAGCACTGCCGTGACAGTAACGAAATGAGCAACTGAGCAACTCGCCCTGAGGTGGCAACCAACCGGGAGCGTCACGAATGACAAGCCAATAGGAATGTCGCAGAGGTGACACAGAGGCAACCGGAGCAGGAACGTCAGCCAAGCCGGGTCAGTACACGGAGCAGGAACGTCAGCCAAGCCGGGTCGGTACACGGAGCAGGAACGTCAGCCAAGCTGGGTCGGTACACGGAGCAGGAACGTCAGCCAAGCCGGGTCAGTGCACAGGAGCAGGAGAAGCAGATTGGTCAGGCAGTCGGTCGGTTCACAGGCAGGAGACGAGATGCAGAGTAGTCAGGCAGGCTGGGTCGATACACTGAGAACAACTGAGATCAGGAACAAGCGCTGGTACTGGAACACCACGAAAGGGCACCGGAGAGGTGCCAGAACCCAGTATATAAAGGCCATACTGGGCAGGACAAGCACAGTATAGCCAATAGGAGTAGAGCAGGAGTGTAGACTGACAGAATGTCGCAAAAAGAGCACGGGCACCGTGATAGTACTGTTCCATACTGCAGACCCACTTTGGCTGAGGCACTGTGATCAGGAATGTCAAAAACAGTCCTGAAAGTGGAAATAAAGGTGTCAGAATCCTCTGGCAGAGGAGAACCTTTCTCATCCAGCAGAGAAGTGCACCTCTGTTAGGCGGGAAATCATAAAGGCTACTCTAGCAGAGTGAGTGCCAAAAGATTGAAGCAGGGTTCTGAAGTGTAGCAAGCATTAGCTTATGAAGCATCTGCATTCTGATGGACAGCCTAAATATCTTTCAAAATGGGGAATTTTAGATGGCTTACATCTCTCAGTTGTATTGGTGGTCATGCCACTAGGAGGAACACTAGGAATAGTTAGGGAAGTCCTTGCTTTAAGAGAGGAGGTTTGTAACATCTGCAGGATCACATCCAACTTACAATCTAGATTCTGTAGATCTGAGGGATGTGATGAAAGTAATTGTTCTTTGTGCTCTTGCCGATTAAGTACTTGAGACCAATCGGCTAAATCCATATATGTAATTACAAGGCGCATTCTTCTTATAATGCTGGGCTGAATAGTAGCTGAGGTAACCACCTGCGTGGTCTGCTAGCAGCTGGAGAGTGCTGGCTGGGGAGTGTGGCTTAAGAGTGATGGTAGTGTTGAGTGTACCCTTGCCCAGAATTAAAGGTGCAGGCTCAAAGCCTGACCGCTAGATGCACCACTGGAGGCACACCACTCAAATTGAATAGCCAGCTGAAACCCTGCAGATGTAGATTAGACAGGGACTGCAAATCAAGAAAACAAAAAGTATCTGAAGTAGAGCTGCAGGACGGTCGAGAACAGGGTGAGGTTGAATGCTGGGTAGTTGGTAGATAGAGTAGGTTGAGCATGGATTAAGGTCAAATGTTGGAGAGTCGTATAAGCAGGATTGGTCTTAGACAGGATGAGGTTTGATACCTGAGAGTTGTAGAAGTAGGGTTGGGCTTAGACAGGCCGAGGTCAGATACCAGAGAATTGTAGGAGCAGGGTTGGCTGTAGACAGGCCGAGGTCAGATCCCGGAGAGTCGTAGAAGCAGGGTTGGTCATAGAAAGCCCGAGGTCGGGTACCAGAGAGTCGTAGAAGCAGGATAGTCATAGACAATCCCTTTATGTATCAGCGCTCACTTCCACAAACAATATCACCTGTTGCATTCAAATAATAAAATATTAAAAGTCTCTAGAGTAGCGTTCCTTTCTTCTCTTGACTCTATACATGGTGCTTCCTCCCAACGTCAGCCGCTGGCACTCGGCTCCCAATACATGTAGAGAAAAAACAAAAAGAAAAAAGAGGACGCACACACTCTGAGTGCAGACTGTAATGCCAAAAAAATTCCTCCACCAATAAACACCTGTGAGCAGATAAACTGAAAAACCTCACCTCACGGTATATCAGCCTCCACTGGATCACCCCCAGTGCGGGTATCTGTGACACTTCCACCTATATCATCCACTGCTCCTACAAACAGGATACTAGCATTCCACTTCACCCAGAGCAAACTAAAAAGTATTCTCAACTTCCGCCTTATCAACTCCAAGTGAGTACTCTATATCCGATGAGTGGCTAGATAGCTATAAAACTTTGGAACTGGACTAATATGTATAATGATCTAAAAATAAAAAGAGGGGCCACAGACACCTGGTGGATCTATATATATAATATAATATAATTCTTTTTGTTTTTAGTCATAGACAGGCTGAGGTCATGTACCAGAGAGTCATGGAGACAGATCAGAAGTACAAGACAAATCGAAGTCAGAGATCGGACAAGGTCAAAACGTAGGAACAACTTCAGGAACAACAGCAATCCTGAAATAACTTAAAGAACATGCATCTACCTGAACTGAACCCAAGTAGATAAACATGAACCAGTATAGGCATGGACATAACCTATGAAAACAAAGGTTAGAAGGGCGGAAGGAAATAAGGGCACAAGCTCTGAGGTAGCAGGACTTGCAGAGAAGCTGGCAAATGGCAAGGCACCAGGGAGTGATGGAATAACCAACCTAGCAATCAAAAACCTCCCGACAGCATCAATGGAACACCTGACAAACATCTTCAATGCATGCATGAGGCTCCAGCACTTCCCGAAATGCTGGAAAGAAGCAAGGGTCATTGTTTTCCCAAAGGCCGGCAAACCACTGAGGGATCCTGCGAACTACCGCCCCATCAACCTGCTCTCTGGACTATCGAAGCTCCTGGAGAAGGTCCTCCTGGCCTGACTCAGCGAATTCACCTCTGAAAGAAACCTACTAGCAAATAAACGGTTTGGATTTCGAAAGGAGCATGCAATGACCCATCAGCTGCTGAGAGTGGTGGACACCATCAGCCATGGATTCAACATCAAGAAGTCCACGGGAATCGTCTTCTTGGATGTCTCCAAAGCATTCGACCCAGTCTGGCACAAGGTACTGCTGCACAAGATGATTGGCCTGGGATTTCTGATCTATCTGGTGAAGACGATTGCAAGCTACCTGGGAGACCGCACCTTCCATGAGGCCATGCGGTCTGAGATGTCCTCATCACTTCCCATCCGAGCAGGTGTGCCACAGGAATCGAACCTCGGACCTTTTCTGTTCAACATCTTCACCAGTGACATCCCAACCGATCTGCACAACACCGACCTGGCACTGTATACGGATGATGTTGCAATCATCTCCCAGTCATTCAGCGAAAAGGAAGTGGAGAAGAATCTGCAAGCATCATTGGATACCATCTCAACCTGGTACAGCGACTGGCGGATAGAACTCAACATTAGCAACACAACTGCAACGCTGTTCACCAGAAAGATCAAGGAGCATCCGCACATCAGCCTCAATGGGGAGACCATCAAGTGGGAGCGTAGCAGCCGCTACCTCGGTGTGACCCTGGACAGCAAAGTCAACTGGGGAAGCCATATCGAGAATACTCAGCAGAAGGCAACAGGAAAGATGGCAGTGCTGTACCCACTCCTGAAGACCAAGTCCATGCACCTCCGGACAAAGGTCAACGTCTACAAGGCGATCATCAGACCTTCCCTGACATATGCCTCCCCAGCATGGATAACCTGCCATGAGCGACACTGGAAGAATCTTCAGATAGTCCAGAACAAGGCCCTGCGGATATAATCAGTTGGAGGGAGCTGTAATTTCATCCCATTGCTATACACCTGTGCAAGTTAAATAACTTACAGGGTGAAAACTGATTACAGGCCTGTGGGACTCCTAAATATACAAATCATGCAATGTGGTTTTGTTTTTATGTATGAATTCTTTATGAGTGGATTGATTTGTTAAGTTTTAGGAAGTTGTTCCATTTATGTACCATCCTCATTGTATTTATTTTATAACTGCTTTCAGTTACATAATGGGCCCATATAAGTGTGCTATGTAGTTTTACAACTGCAAGAGCTTTTTGAGCATATACAAAAATGTGTGTGATGCACTGATTGTTGCATGGACTAATTGTATGACATTTAATTTTTTTATTGCATGATTTGTCAAGCTATATTAGTATCTGCTTTTTAGTTTTATTGTATTTTATAATGTTGCTATTTTAAGGGGATTATTTTAAAGTAGCAGCTAATATTTATAAATAAATACTATGTTGATAAAGTTATTCACATTAATTTATAGTTAATATAGATTTGTCGAGGAACATTTTTATATTAATTTCAATATTTATTGATTATACACCACTTTTATTTACATTTTATAATTCTAATACATTTATATCCACACGAGATTCTTTCTCCTGTTTCCTGATTCCCACATCGAGGTCTCCAACTCTAAAAACTGGCATTGGATTCTATCATGATATCTGAAGATATTCTGAAAATAGGTTTGCCTTTCTATACTTCTGTAAGTTTGAGCCACCATTTTTATTTCTGTCTTGTGTCACTTGAAAAAAGAATGTGTCCTAAAACTTTTTGCAAATGAAAAACATTGATACTTTGGATACCTTTACAAGTGAGCCTGGAAAATTTTCCATTATTGAGGCAGATACAAAACCCAAAATGTGTTCTAATTTTCATAAGCATAGAAGATCCTTAATTAAGACTATACAACATTTCTTGAGGATCTACTTTAATTTTGGGAGTGGATAATGCTTTTTGTGACATGCCCAGATCAGACTTTAGACTGCACAATTCATATTAGAATATGGTCTACCTTTGACTACGAGAGTAAATACTGTTGATCAATGAAATAAATTGTTTCTTAAAAAAAAGAAAAATAACATGTAAAACAGTAATGGAGAAGAAAATAATTGTTGAGAGCATGCTCAGATCAGACTTTGGACTGCACAATTAATATTAGAATATGGTCTACCTTAGATTGACTACGAGACTACATACTGTTTGATCAAGTAGATAAAAATGAACAATACCATGTAATAATAATAACTAGTACTTATATAGTGCCTTTCTCCCAGTGGGACTCAAAGCGCTTTCAGCACTAACCAAATCGGCAACTGAAATAATAGATGTTATTATTACCCAATCAGTGGTACTCATTTTATTGACCTTGGAAGGATGAAGGGCTGAATTGACTCTGCCGGGATTTGAACCTGCAACCTTGAGGTTTGACGAGGCTCTGTAGTCAGGGAATTTACCATTGAGCTATCTCACCAGCCTGTAAAACAGAGAAGGAAATAAGTGTTAATTGTGAGTGCAAAGTGAGTGAGATCAAATCAAACAATATATATCAATACAGATACAAAGCAATCGTGTGAATGATCAAAACATTATACACATTTATACTTTGTTTCTTTTTAAGTACTGCTGTCCATGGTCCTGAGATAAATCAGATATAAAATAAGTCCCAATGCATGCTATAGCTTTTACTAATTTATTTTAATTTGAAGTACCTCTAAGTATGGGAGAACTCATATTTATGGTTACAATCACTATGCAATGAACATATATTATAGCAGATAATTTTACAAAGTAATGGATACAAATTAAAGATATGTTTAGAATGATTGTGTGATACAGAATGTGACCATTTGATACACAGACAGACTCTTTCCTGTCAACCGCCACCATAGTCTACCCTGGCGTCAAATGTGCTAGTAGACAGGGATTTACAACTCATCCCAGTCTGTCACAACTTCACTGTTATCTGTTTCCTGCCCTATTCCTCTTTAACAACTATTAAACAAGATATATTTAAATATTAGTACAGCAGAAGCACATGATACAGATTCCAGTGGACTCAGGGCCTTAGTCTTCAATCTAGAGTGTTATTCTGAAAAAACAACTGTGCCCTATCAAGCAGATGGAAATACATATTTATTTAAATGGGCTTTTAACCTCTTGGATTCTAGAGAGATATGCAGCACATTGCAAATCAATGCATTGGGCACTTCTTTCACATCTATGGGGTTAAAAACTTGATTTATATAATAGGGGATTTTTAAAACATTAATTTCAAATCTATTGTGCAGTTTTTTCCCCAAAAAAAATTCTAGCTATATTCAGTGTTATTGTCCAGTGTACTGTCTGCTGAAGAAATAAAGGAACCATAAAAACAAATAAGGATAATTCTACTCTAAAGCATAATGCTCATGTTTATCGATAGAATACAGATAAGTGGGTAACAGTCTTTTTGGATGATTGTGTGATATAGCATGTGACCATTTGATACACAGAGAGACTCTTTCCTGCCAGTCGCCAACCCAGTGTACCCTGGAGTCACATTCTGGGGAGGCGAGGACTAGGCTCTGTATATGCACTTCCATCATCAGTTTTTAAAGGGATAGTAATGTTCCATAATAAAAGCAGTTCCAATTAATCTTCATAGTATTTGGACCATAGAGAGTGTTATTTCAATACGGTCCAAGTAATTGAATGATAAAATATCCCCCTCTCTGCCCTTTCACTGATGTAACACTGCTCACCTCAAAGCAGCAAGACTGTCCTGATGGATCACAGAGAGGGACAATCTTCAGTGAGCATAAGGAAAAACATGAAAAACCTGTCAAGGGGGGCAGAGATTTCCTTATGTTCACAGTAAGAAGATTGTCCCTTGCTGTGAGCTGTCCGGTCCCAGGACCAGATTCCACATCTGTGGGGATGTGGCTTCAACTAGGTAAAAGGGACAGGAGGGGGATACTTTATCATTCAATTACTTTTGAACTGCAACTCAGTAATGAAATAACATTCTCCATGGTACAAATACTATGAAGATTTATTGGAGCTGCCTTTTTTTTGTGAAACATTACTATCACTTTAAAAGCATTGATGCTAAGGATGATTCCAAAGCATTGTAACCAATTTAGCAGTTAAGGGATTATAAATGTGTCACTGACACTCTCCTGTCCTCTCTATATAATTACATTCCATGAAATGTCACTCATAGTGTTGTTACCTCTTCCCTTTAATACACTGAATGCTGAAGACACTGCCAAAACATTGCATCCAAGGGAGATAAGGTCAGCTGTTTACGATAAATGCACACTGCAGGGTTACATAAGAACCACTGCAGCCAAGTGAAAGGGTTGGACAGCATTTGCATCTTCATACCTTTTTGAACTATAATCCCGTCATCTCCACTTGATGGACAACAGGAAAGAGTGCCAAGAGCACCAAAGTTTGCTGAGTGGGAGAAATAAAAAAACACAATGCTACTAGAACTCTGCCTGCTAAGCATACTGCATCCCATATATAATATACATGGATGAGAAGAGGATAGCATAAAAAAGTAGTAGTTATTGAATCGTTGGACACATAGCATAAATATTGGCACAACAGGACTTACATACAATCACGACAGTCCACGCCTAATGCGTTTTAGAGACACACAGGCCTCCTTCATCAAAGGATAGGGCCTCCCTCCTCAAACAAACTGTATTTAGACAACACAATAAATGACACATGACAAACAGACGTGGATTAACCCATCCACTGCTGGAGGGGCAGTCAGTCAAAAAACAACTGAAATGCCCGCCCAGCGGTAAAGGGGCCACCCACGACCTTAGAATAGGCTATATGACAAAATGTGATTAAAAACAACAAAACAAACATTTGAAGATAAAAGGACAATCCTCCTAAAAAAAGAGGAATGTCGAAATTACATACAATTATTGTAAGAAGGGATACTACACTCAGCAAAAGAGGAGAGAGAATATTTGCCAGATTTACCTTATAAAACAATTAACATCCCATTTAACATTCAAGCCTTAAGGCTTTCTAGTATTGAGCTGAAAAATCCAAAAAACTTCTCTCCTATTTAATCTGACAAGCCTGTCTCCTCCTCTCGGTGAGTGTGCACACTTCTCAATTCCCTGAAAAGTAAAGAATGATCTGTCAGCACCATGTTCTTTAACAATGTGGTTAGCAACCTGTGATCTACCATCCTGATTAACTATGGAGTACAAATGTTCTCTAATCCTAAATTTAAAGGATACTTGTCACCAAGTATACTACATTTTTGGAATTACAGTTTATAAAATCATTCATATAATATATTTTCCCTGTAGTTGTGGACTTACAGCTGTTTGACTTTACCACATAGGCACAGCAAATGGATCTTTTTTGTACACACCCAAACATGCCTCTGGTAGTCAACCATTCCACAGGTTTCTTAGACTGAAACATGCTAGGGGAAACCATATTGGCAATGCTCTTACCTTTTTTGAAAACAACTGTCTCAATTTATCATCTTGGCACAGAACTCTCCAATGTTTTCTAAATATATTTTTAATTTGATATGCATTATTGCTGTACCTAGTGATAAAAATTGGAATATCATTTCTTGTACTTTGATTGCGAAAGGATCTACCTCTAAAATGTTTAGATCTTTTAGATCCCAACAAACTCTGTCTAGGAGTCTCTTTTGCCCTCCTGTATGCATTTTCCACGTCACACAGAAAATAACCTCTATCCTTCAATTCGTTCTTTAAGATATTAGCATGGAACTAAAAATCTTCCACTTTGGAGAAATTGCGTTTAATATGCAAAAACTGACCCACAGGTAAGTTTCTAATTAAACTTTCTGGATGACTGGAAGTGGCATGCAAGAGGGCACTGCCTGCATTAGGCTTATAATACATAGTGGTACACACCATACCTTCTTTCTCTGAGAGTAAGTTGAGGTCCAAAAAATGTAGTTTAAATTTATGAAAATTTAAAGTGAATTTTAAATTATAAGAATTTTTATTCAAGGTCTGCATGTAGTGCAGCAACTCCTCCTCTGTACCATCCCAAACCATCAATATATCATCCACATATCTAAGATTTTTTTTAATACACCTCTGATGGGACCCCTCACCCCCAAAGACGTGACACCTCTCTCACTAACCCATGAAAAGGTTGGCGTATGAAGGAACAAAACTCTCCCCGTAGAGGTGCCACACCTCTGGAGGTAAAAGGTCCCATCGAAGGTGAAAAAGTTGTGATGTAATAAATATGCTACACACTCCAGAAGGAAGAGCTGCTGTACACGTGGAAGTCTTTCAAAAGTAACAAACCAATATTCTAGAGCCCTAAGGCCCTTTGAATGTAACATGGATGAATATAGAGCAACAACATCCAATGTTACCCATAAATATGTATCTTTCCACATAAACCCATCGAAAGCTCTCAAAACATCTCCTGTATCCTGCAAGTATGATGGCAATTCCACAACCATAGAAAACAAGAACTCATTGACATATCCAGATAGGCCCTCATTCAGGGAACCAATCCCAGAAACGATGGGCCTACCCGGAGGGTCGACAAGTGTCTTATGAACCTTCGGCAACATATGAAAAATAGGAATTACTGGCTTTTCACAGTATATATATCCAAATTCGTCTCTAGATAAATTTCTTAAGATGCTTTGAAAATGTTTGGTGGGGGTCAATAGTAAGTTCTATATAATCCTCTAAATTAGTTAGTTGTCTTATCGCTTCATCCCTGTATTTGCATGAATCCAAGACAACTACTGATCCTCCTTTATCTGAATTCCTGATGACAATATTCTTATCGTAGGAAATAGACTTCAAAGCTAATTTATGGATCAAACTCAAATTGTTTTGCTTACATGACCAACCCATCTTCAGAGATAACTCTATGAGATCACTCTCCACCAACTTCTTATAGAGATCAATATAGTTTGTTGTACGGGATAAAAACTCGGTTTGGGCCTGAACCGAGTGTGAATCACACCAGGTTCTGTCTCTGTCTGTCTCAAATGTAGTAAATCCACCAAACATTTTTGTTCATCATAGTCAAGTAGGACATTATCTACACTGGAAAAATCAGAAGAAACTAATCTACAGCGATGATCCATATCAGAATCTAAACTAAAATCCACTGATACAGATCCATCCCTGTTGTGCAATATATCATCATGACGAAGTGCAAGTGTAGATGAAAAAAACTTATACAAAGTGAGCTTTACGTATAAACTTGTTCAGATCTGTAATAGTGTCAAACAAAGAAAAAGTGTTAGAGGGTACAAAAGACAACCCTCTACTCAAAACAAAAATGTGTGCTTCTGTGAGTATAGTGTTTGAAACATTTATAATATTAAGGTTTAACTACTCATTCTTGTGTTGTTGAAATAAGGTCTTCCCATTTCTCCATTGTCGTCTCTTCTTGACCTTTTGTTCTGTGACCTCATCCTTCTGGAGGTATTGATTATTTGTCTTTTCCTGTATATACAAGGGTCTGTCTCTCTCCCCATGGATCGTGATCTCTTGTACCTCCTTTGATCTCTTTGGTGACGTATATTTGGAATTTGATCGAAATCTTCCAAAGGATCCATGTTTGTTAAACCCAAAAAAGAAACTGACCTTGTATCTCCAGCCAAAGACTCAACGTCAGTAGAGGTTTGAAAAGATCTATAGCCATCTCTCGAGTATTGATTTTGGACATTGTCTTCTATTCTTACAAAATGATGCTGTCTTGAAGGCCAAACATAAACATTCCCATTTTCATAATCACCTCTATCTCTCTGAAACTTTCGCTGTTTTGTACTAGAAATTTGATTTTCCAATCTAGCAATTTGTGTTTTCAGCTTTTCATCCATTTCTTTAAATGCAGTCATATTTTGGTGTACACGTATTTTTTCTTGTAGATTTCTTATTTGTGTGTTAACCATTTCCAATTCAGTGTTCTTATGTCTGATCAACAGATGCATCAGTTGTAACCCCTTAATGACCGGCAACACAGGCACTTTGCGGTCACTAAAGGACCATGGAGCATTTTTTTTTTTTTTTTTGCAGATTTGGATTCCAGACTCCCCGAACAACATGCAGCCATGAGGGGAGCCTGGAATTCCATGACGGTCATAGCACGTCATGGGTCGTTAAGTCAAAACAACCCATGACGTGCTATGACCATCAGGGGTCGTTAAGGGGTTAAAGAACAATCTGTAAGTTCCTTATTCCACATTTGTTTAAAAGTCTCATCATATGATGTAAATGTAGGGAACTTTTTGATGCAAAGTCCTCTAGGTACACGGGATATTTTTATATAATTTTGTAAAGATACTACATCCCACTAAAATCGGACTTCGATGAACAAAAGTCTCTTTAACTCTTTAAAGCAAGCCCTCAAATCATCCGCATCAGTACAAATATATTGTGTTGTTAATGAAAATATTGAATCCACATTTCTTTGTTTTTCTGTAACAGAAAGTATATTGTGTAATGAAAATGTAATGCCTGTTTGCTCTATTTGTTTGTTTTCAATGCTAGTGTCATTATCAAACATATCCTCAATACATTCAATTTCTTCGACGTCATCCATATTGAATAGCAAGAGAGGGAACTTACGTTCTCAGTGGAAAGTAGATCTGAATGCGTCACTGAGCTTGTCCGTCTGTGGGCTAAATGCACTTCTGCAATAAACAAGAAATCGGTTTGAGCTTTATGTGCGTCTATATAATCGTAAACTTCCGGAATCATCCAGTTCACATAGATAAGTACACTGAGGCCTAGTAGCTGGGTGTAACCCACAGCACCGCCATATCTTTGGAACCAAAGATACTAGAACTCTGCCTGCTAAGCGTACTGCATCCCATATATAATATCCACGGGTGAGAAGAGGATATCGTAAAAAAGTAGTATTTATTGAATCGTTGGACACATAGTATAAATATTGTCAAAACAGGACTTACATATAATCACTACAGTCCACTCCTAGAAGTGTTGTGACATCACTTTGGACATAGTAAAGCTTGTAAGATGGACAACAGGAAAGAGTGCCAAGAGCACCAAAGTTTGCTGGGTGGGAAAAATAAAGCAATGCACTGGGAGATCTCTCTAGCATTAACCCCTTAACCCTTCAAGTGCCAGAGGGGTACGCAACATGGTTAAGGACCATGTGATGTGCCAAGACCATCACAGGTTTTTCCCTTAAGGACGGGTGATTGTGCTGTTCACACATGCAGTTTTCACAGCTCAGAATGCACTACAACACAGTATGTTGTGACTTGGATGCACTCATGTGTTGGACACATGCAGGTTACAGTATGCTGATCCAGAATGGTCCACTGCACAGAACATTCAGAAGAGATTCTGGAAGACGTGATGCTGTTTACATTCTCCAGTGACTTACTGATCCACATGGACAGTGACTAGTGATACATGGCCAACACCCATGTGGACTGGCCGGTTAACACACCTCTTCCATGCCTACAATGTGAACGAATTTCTTCTGGACAAGAAATGTAAGTTGGCATGGGTGGCTTGGCATGCACTAAATCAGAGAGCAGTAAAGACACATAGTAAGATAGAAAAAAGACTTGCGTCCATCTAGTTCACCCCTTTTCCTAGTCCTGTTTACCATCGTTGATCAAAAGAAGGTAAAAAAACCCCTCAATACAGCAATTTCAAATTCTGCCTTGAATGGGGGGAAAAAATTTCTTCTTGATTCTAAATGGCAACCAGATTTCTCCTTGGATCAACATGCACTAACTAAATATTAATCCCAATACTAATGTATATAGCCCTCTATGTTCTTCACTTTGAAATAAGTATCCAGGCCCTTTTTAAAGGCATCTAATATATTTGATAGTGCCACCTCTTCAGGCAGCGAATTCCATACCTTTATTGTCCTTACCATAAAGAAACCCTTCCGCTGTTGTAGATGAAATCTCCTCTTCTCAAATCTAAGCGGGTGGCCCCTTGTCCTATTGTCACAGTTTGTTATGACTCTCAGACACAAGTTTTAGGTAAAAAACTCAATTTTATTGAAATAATAAAATGATCACTTAGAATGGCAATCACGTACATATATATCAAGAGTAAATAGCAAAGACAGTATGCAGACTCTACCGGTCCTGTCAATATACCAGACAGGACAGTCTGAGATGATGGAATAATAGGCTCTACCGGCCTTGCCAATACCGGGTAAGGCAACCTGCAGATGGAATAGCGTCAAGGTTCTACCGGCCTTACCTAAATACCGGGCAAGGCAGCCCCAATAAGTACACGGTGTAGGCTCTACCGGCCTTGCCAGTACCGGGTAAGGCAGCCCAACAACCCTCGATATAGGCTCTACCGGCCTTGCCAATACCGGGTAAGGCAACCTCAAGGGAAATGCGAAGCAAGGTTCTACCGGCCTTACCAATACCGGGCAAGGCAGCCCAGAGGTATCAATAGCTGTCGGATGATAATGACAGAGTGACAGGATCGTAAGCAACCCAGTGTCCGCACACTGAGACCAACAGAGGAATCGTATAGCCGCAAGGCTTAGGAGCAAACCAGCGTCCTCACACTGGACTAACAATTGAATCGGATAGCCGCAAGGCTTTGGAGCAAACCAGCGTCCGCACGCTGGGACCAGCTACTGAATCGTATAGCTGATAGGCTTTGGAACAAACCAGTGTCTGCACACTGGACTAACAAGTGAATCGTATAGCCGCAAGGCTTTGGAGCAAACCAGCGTCCGCACGCTGGGACCAACCACTGAGTAGTGTAGCCGATAGGCTTTGAAGCAAACCAGTGTCCGCACACTGGACTAACAAGTGAATCGTATAGCCACAAGGCTTTGGAGCAAACCAGCGTCCGCACGCTGGGACCAACCACTGAATAGTATAGCCGATAGGCTTTGGAGCAAACCAGCGTCCGCACGCTAGGACCAACCACTGAATAGTATAGCTGATAGGCTTTGGAGCAAACCAGTGTCCGCACACTGGAGTAACAACTGAATCGTGTAGTCGCAAGGCTTTGGAGCAAACCAGCGTCTGCACGCTGGGACTAACAAACAATGTCGCTGACGCGACCAAGCAGCAGGTCGCCAGGATCACAGGAGACAGGCGAGGAGATGGCAGCAACCAGCAGAGCGATCAGTCAGGGCAGGAAACAGCAGAGAAGAAGGTCAGCAGGAACTGCAACCCCAGAGGACTAGGCCGGAACCAGGACTGGAACAACTCAGCATTCAGGAGGCACTGGAACAGCTGCAATCAGGAACTCAGGAACACAGGAACAGAGGCCCAACAATCACTGGACATAGTGATAGTGAAAAATGTCAGAAACAACACGAAAGGGCACTCAAAGGGTGCCCAATCCAGGTTTAAATAGGCAATATGAGGCGGGCTAAATGCAGACAGCCAATAGAAGCCCCCTACTGGTGACAGACAAGAAAATGCAGCAATCACAGGCACTGTGATAGTACCCCCCTTTCAAAGACCCCCTCTCCTAGAATAGGGTCTAGGTTTCTGTGGGTATTTGGCATGAAAGACCCTAGCTAGCCTAGGTGCATGAAGGTCCTTACTATCCACCCATGATCGATCTTCAGGACCATATCCTTTCCAATGTACCAGGTACTGTACCCTTCCTCTAAGTCTTCGGGAATCAATAATGCTCTGAACCTCGTACTCCTCCTGACCCTCAACCTCAACAGGTCCTGGCACCACAGGTGTGGTAGTATAGCGATTGCAAATCAGAGGCTTGAGAAGGGACACATGGAACACATTATGGATACGCATGGATGCAGGTATGTCTAGAGCGTAGGAGACAGGGTTAATTTTGCGAATGACTCTGTATGGACCAATGAACCGGGGAGCCAACTTATTAGACGGAACCTGCAGCTTGAGATTTCTGGAGGAAAGCCATACTCTGTCCCCAACCTGAAAAGAAACCGCTGGAAGCCTTCTGCGATTGGCATGGCGCTGATGACGCTGAAATGACTGACCAAGTGCCCTCTGAACTTGTGCCCATGTGGAACGGAGTTGCTCGATATGCTCATCCAGAGCTGGAATCTGTTGCATCTGAAATTAATCTGGAAGCAAACAGGGCTTAATCCCGTAATTAATCAGAAATGGGGAGCTCCCCAATGAAGAATTGACCGCACAGTTCCTGGCGAACTCTGCCCAAGGCAACAAGTCGGACCAATTATCATGATGGTCAGTAACGAAACAACGGAGAAATTGTTCAAAGCCCTGATTAGCTCGTTCAGCGGCTCCATTGGTCTGAGGATGGTAGGCAGAGGAAAAGGACAGCTGTATGCCCATCTGTTGGCAAAATTCCCTCCAAAACCTAGACACAAACTGGCTCCCCCTGTCGGACACCAGTACCCTGGGCACTCCATGCAACCGGAATACTTCTCTGGCGAACACAATTGCCAATTCCTTAGCTGAAGGAAGGCCACGGAGGGGCACGAAATGAGCCATTTTAGAAAACCTGTCCACCACCATGAATATAAAGGAATACCCTTTAGACATAGGCAATTCTCCCATAAAATCAATGGAAACATGAGACCAGGGGCGTTCGCCATTAGGCACCGGTTGAAGCAAGCCCACTGGGAGATGTCTCGGGGTCTTAGCGCGGGCACAGGTGGCACAGGCATTAGTAAACTCGGCACAATCGTTTCTCATGGAAGGCCACCAAAATAACTGAGAAAGGGACCATAACAGTTGGTCTCTACCAATATGTCCCGCAGCCTTAGAGGAATGGTACGTTTTGAGCAACCTAGTACGAAATGGTTCAGCGACAAAACATTTGCCCACTGGGGTTTCATGGGGAGCGGACCTCTGAGAGGCCAGGATCTCCTCCCCTAAAGGAGAAGTGATACTTGTGCATATAGTAGCCAATATTCTATCGGGTTGAATGAAAGGTGCTGGTGCTTCCACTCTGTCACTGTCGGCCTCAAATTGTCTTGACAGTGCATCAGCCCTAACATTCTTTGATCCCGGTAAATATGATACAATGAAATTAAATCGGGACAAGAACAGTGCCCATATGGCCTGACGAGAGGACAATCTCTTGGCCTCCGAGAGATAAGTCAGATTTTTATGATCTGTTAGGATTAAGACAGGATTCTTAGTACCTTCAAGCAAATGGCTTTGAGTGACGGTCAACTTTTTTGAAAAAAACCCACAAGGTCTGAGTGTTCCACCTTTATCGTATCGTTGCGAAAGTACTGCCCCAACCCCGATATCTGAGGCATCAACCTCTAACGTAAATGGAAGTAAAGGATTGGGGTGGGATAACACAGGAGCCGCAGCAAATGCCAACTTCAAATTCTCAAAGGCTTCCTCAGCAGATACCGGCCAACGAGACGGATTAGCACCCTTGTGCGTAAGATCGGACAGAGGTTTGACAATGGAAGAAAAGTTCTTAATAAACCTCCTATAATAATTAGCGAAACCCAGGAAACGCTGTATGGCTTTAAGACTCTTGGGTTTTGGCCATTGTAGGACGGCTGACAACTTTTCCTTGTCCATAGCAATGCCATCATTGCCAATTATGAACCCCAAGAAAGGCACGCTGGTTCTGTGAAACTCACATTTCTCCAATTTACAATATAATTTGTTCTCACGAAGTCGTAGCAATACATCTTTGATGTGTTGTGACATGTTTTGGGAGTAAATCAGTATATCGTCAAGGTATACCACGACACATGTCTGCAACATATCTCTCAGAACATCGTTTATCAGTTCCTGAAAAACTGCGGGTGCATTACACAGCCCAAATGGCATCACTAGATATTCGTAGTGCCCAGATCGAGTATTAAAGGCAGTTTTCCACTCATCACCTGCTCGAATGCGAACCAGATTGTAAGCGGCCCGTAGGTCCAATTTGGTAAAAATCGAAGCGCCCTTAAGCCTATCAAAAAGCTCGGTGATGAGTGGTATTGGGTATGCGTTTTTTGCCATTAGTTTATTCAAGCCCCGGTAGTCAATGCATGGTCTTAATTTGCCATTTTTCTTTTTTACGAAAAAGAACCCAGCCCCAGCTGGAGAGGTAGATTTTCGTATGATCCCTCTAGCAAGGGCATCAGAAATGTAATCTTCCATAGCTTTATTCTCCTCACAAGATAATGGATAAGTGCGTCCCCTCGGAGGTACTGCTCCAGGAGGCAATTCAATGCAACAATCATAAGGTCTGTGCTGAGGTAGTATACTAGCATCTCCTTTGCTAAAAACATCGCCAAACTGTTGGTAAACATCCGGTATAGCAGAGGAGGTGCACAAGACCTTAATAGGCTGGGTGACGCACTTGTCCATACAAAACGGGGACCAAGCAGCGATTTCACACTTTTTCCAATCAAATTGTGGGTTATGTAACTGTAACCAAGGAAATCCCAATATTACAGCATGGTGAGGAGAATTAATAAGTTGGAACTGCTGCTCTTCTCTGTGAAGTACCCCAATAGTCATAGACAGTGGCATAGTTTCAAAAGTAACCTGAGCCGGTTCTAAGGGTCTGCCATCAATTGCTTCAATAGCCAAGGGGTTTTCTCTTTCAATGCGTGGAACTCCGTGCAATTCGGCAAAGGTATTATCCATGAAATACCCTGCTGCACCAGAATCAACCAGGGCCAAAACCTCCACAGAGCATTGTGCCCATGATAATACCACCTGTATGGTGGGTTTCATTATGCCCGACACTGGGGACGATTGTACACCACCTAGGGCCTGTCCCCCAAGGTACCCTAGGTGTGTGCGTTTCCCGGACGTACCGGACAGGATTTTAGCAAGTGCCCCTTTTTACCGCAGTATAAACACAACCCTTGTTTTTTGCGATATAGTCTCTCTTCCTTGGTTAGTCTAGTGAAACCTACTTGCATAGGTTCACTTGGTTCCCGTACTGGTTCACTAGACTTCAATACCAGGGGAGGGATGGGTGGGCAAAACATGCTACTAGACTCATTATTTTTTGACCGTATCCTACGATCTCTGGCAGTTGATCTCTCACGTATTCTGGAGTCAATTAGCATAACATACTCAATGTAATCATCTAGGTCAATAGGTAGATCTTTTGCAGCGATTTCATCTTTAATATGGTCATTCAGGCCTTGAGCAAAGGCTGCCAATAATGCCTCGTTATTCCAACCTACCTCTGCTGCCAAGGTGCGGAATTCGATGGCATAGTCGCCCACTGTACGCTTGCCCTGTTGTATCTCCATAAGACGTTTGGCAGCAGAGGTGGTTCTACCAGGAGGCTCAAACACTCTTCGAAAGGATTGCACAAATTCTCTAAAGTTCTTAGTGCAAGGTTTAGCATTCTCCCACAAGGGGTTAGCCCAAGCCAATGCTCTTCCAGTGATCAGCGATATCGTAAACCCCACTTTACTACGATCATTGGGAAATGCATGTGCCATCAATTCCATAAATATTTCAAGTTGGTTAATGAACCCTCTGCAGAGACTAGGGTCACCATCATATCTTAGCGGCAAGGGTGCAGAAGCAGTTAACCCTTTAACAGTACCCCCTAGGGGCCTGGTATCACTTTCCGGTGTCTGACTTGGCGAGACCTCCGGGCTAGAGCCAGATTTGTCAACGAGTACTGTGCGTTCAAGGATCATTTGAATTGCAACCGCCAACTGATCCAAACGTTGCTTGTGCATATCCATCCTCCAATGGATATTCTGTGCGTTACCTTCACATTTGCTGTCTGAGGTCATGGCCCTTTCGTACTGTCACGGTTTGTTATGACTCTCAGACACAAGTTTTAGGTAAAAAACTCAATTTTATTGAAATAATAAAATGATCACTTAGAATGGCAATCACGTACATATATATCAAGAGTAAATAGCAAAGACAGTATGCAGACTCTACCGGTCCTGTCAATATACCAGACAGGACAGTCTGAGATGATGGAATAATAGGCTCTACCGGCCTTGCCAATACCGGTTAAGGCTACCTGCAGATGGAATAGCGTCAAGGTTCTACCGGCCTTACCTAAATACCAGGCAAGGCAGCCCCAATAAGTACACGGTGTAGGCTCTACCGGCCTTGCCAATACCGGGTAAGGCAGCCCAACAACCCTCGATATAGGCTCTACCGGCCTTGCCAATACCGGGTAAGGCAACCTCAAGGGAAATGCGAAGCAAGGTTCTACCAGCCTTACCAATACCGGGCAAGGCAGCCCAGAGGTATCAATAGCTGTCGGATGATAATGACAGAGTGACAGGATCGTAAGCAACCCAGTGTCCGCACACTGAGACCAACAGAGGAATCGTATAGCCGCAAGGCTTAGGAGCAAACCAGCGTCCTCACACTGGACTAACAATTGAATCGGATAGCCGCAAGGCTTTGGAGCAAACCAGCGTCGCACGCTGGGACCAGCTACTGAATCGTATAGCCGATAGGCTTTGGAGCAAACCAGTGTCCGCACACTGGACTAACAAGTGAATCGTATAGCCGCAAGGCTTTGGAGCAAACCAGCGTCCGCACGCTGGGACCAACCACTGAGTAGTGTAGCCGATAGACTTTGGAGCAAACCAGTGTCCGCACACTGGACCAACAGGGAATCGTGTAGCCGCAAGGCTTTGGAGCAAACCAGCGTCCGCACGCTGGGACCAACCACTGAATAGTATAGCCGATAGGCTTTGGAGCAAACCAGCGTCCGCACGCTGGGACCAACCACTGAATAGTATAGCCGATAGGCTTTGGAGCAAACCAGTGTCCGCACACTGGAGTAAAAACTGAATCGTGTAGTCGCAAGGCTTTGGAGCAAACCAGCGTCCGCACGCTGGGACTAACAAACAATGTCGCTGACGCGACCAAGCAGCAGGTCGCCAGGATCACAGGAGACAGGCGAGGAGATGGCAGCAACCAGCAGAGCGATCAGTCAGGGCAGGAAACAGCAGAGAAGAAGGTCAGCAGGAACTGCAACCCCAGAGGACTAGGCCGGAACCAGGACTGGAACAACTCAGCATTCAGGATGCACTGGAACAGCTGCAATCAGGAACTCAGGAACACAGGAACAGAGGCCCAACAATCACTGGACATAGTGATAGTGAAAAATGTCAGAAACAACACGAAAGGGCACTCAAAGGGTGCCCAATCCAGGTTTAAATAGGCAATATGAGGCGGGCTAAATGAAGACAGCCAATAGAAGCCCCCTACTGGTGACAGACAAGAAAATGCAGCAATCACAGGCACTGTGATACCTATGTACTGTTCTGTTAATGAACAGGTCTTTGGAGATCCCTTTGTATGGGCCCTGGACATATTTATATAGTGTTATCATATCCCTTCTAAGACACCGTTTCTCTAGAGTGAACAAGTTTAACTTTTCTAGCCTTTCTTCATAACTAAAAATTTCCATTCCCCTTAGTAGTTTTGTAGCCCTCCTCTGCACATTCTCTAGTTCTATAATGTCCTTTTTCAGAAAGGGCGCCAAGAATTGAACAGCATATTCTAGATGGGGTCTTACCATGGACCTGTAAAGAGGCATAATAATATCTTCCTCCCTTGAGTCAATATCCCTTTTAATACATGCCAATATCTTATTGGCTTTTGCAGCTGCCAGCTGGCACTGCACACTACTGCTAAGTCTACTGTCTACCATTACTCCCAAATCCTTTTCATTAGTAGATTTCCCCAGAGAAACACCATTTAAACTATATGTTGCATTTTTATTATTATACCCAAAATGCATAACTTTACACTTATCTATACTGAATCTAATTTGCCATTTGCCTGCCCGGTTACTCAATTTGTCCAAATCCTCTTGTAAAGAAGATATATCCAGTTAAGACTTTATTACCTTCCTTAATTTTGTGTCATTAGCAAACACTGATACATGGCTCCCTATGCCCTCTGGTAGGCCATTAATAAACAAATTAAAAAGAAGAGGACCCAGGACAGATCCCTTAGGTACTCCACTTATCATGTTTATCCAACTGGAGAACTTGCCATTTACTACCACTCTTTGCATTCTATATTTCAGCAAATTTCCAACCCACGCACAAACATTTTCCCCTAAGTCTATTTCATTCAATTTGTTCAGTAACCTCTTGTGCGGAACTGTATCAAATGCTTTGGCAAAGTCTAAATAGATCACATTAACCGCTGCTCTCACATCTATATTTTTACTCACTTTTCCATAAAATGCAATCAAGTTAGTTTGACAAGACCTGTCTTTCACAAAGCCATGTTGGCTCCTGCTAATGAATTCTTCAATATATTCCCTTAGCAACCCTTCAAACAGCTTCCCTACCACATATGTCAAGCTTACAGGTCTGTAATTTCCTGGCTGTGATTTTGATCACTTTTTAAATATGGGCACCGCATCTGCTTTACGCCAATCCGTGGGAACCATACCTGAAATAAAAGAATCCCTGAATATCAAAAATAACCGTCTGGCCAGGGCCTGATTTAGCTCTTTAACTACCTGTGGGTGTATACCATCCGGTCCTCGGGCTTTGTCTAACTTAACACCAATTAATTATTTTAACACTTTTTCTTGTGTTAGTCAATCCCATGCTTGCTGTGAAGGTTCTGTAAAACATATCCTAAAAGCACCATGTTTCATAACATAGATAAGGGTACACTTCTATTTAGGGCATTATTCACAAATTGCCACTGCCTGTCCACATGGCTCGCTCCATCGCGGCCGCCTCTTTCCTCACTTGTGGCAGAGTTTCAATCCCTTGCTCGCGGCGGGTTGCCATTCCGGGTGCCGTCCCCTTTGTACCTGACCTCACATGCGCAGGACGCCGCTGCTTTCTCCTCGGCCTCTTCTCATTGGTGCTCTCTTTAAATGAGCAACCCCAGGCTATGGGTGTCCATTTCACGAGCTTCTTAGCATTTAGTCATTTGTGTCTCCTGATGACGTATCTGTATTCTGACCTTGGCCTACCCTGACTACTCTCCTTGCCTGCCGCATTACCCAGATATGATTCCACTTGCTGACCACTGGCTATCTGCAGACCACGGCTTTGTCTCCTGTACCTGGCTCTTGACCTTTGGCTAACCTCAGACCAGATCTGATTCCAATTGCTGAACACTGGCTATCCTCAGACCACGGCTTTGTCTCCTGTACCTGGCTCCTAGCCTTTGGCTACCCTTAAACCGCTGCTTTGACCCCTGTACCTGGCTCCTGAACTTTGGCTACCCTCAGACCAGATCTGAGTTCAATTGCTGACCACTGGCTATCCTCAGACCATGGCTTTGTCTCCTGTACCTGGCTCCTGACCTTTGGCTACCCAACTGACTTTGGAATCTCTTATGCCTTTGCCTATAAACCTTTGCTGGTCTGCCACGTCTTGTAAGAATCCATACCTCTTCCTCTGGACCCTTTTTCCGCTTGCCTCCAGCTTATCCTGTCGGCCTCGTTTTCAGCTGTTCCCAGCATACTGGTTGCACCCCGGCTCAACAGGGGTGGAACAATCTGGTTTCACTACCAGCACCTATACACAGCCTAGGCTGCAGCAAGGGTGTACCTGGCATGCCGTCACCGAGCCTCGCTGTCTAGCTACACTCCCTAACTTCTGAACCAATGCCGGCACCACACAGGTCCCTACCCTCTGAGTGGTGACACAAATGAAAAGAGGTGCAATTCTAGAGCAAACCACCTCCACCAGAGGGGAATAGGAAAATGACAAATTATTTAAATGGAGCTTTTAACCCCTTGAGTGCTAGAGAAGTCTTCAACATATTGCAATGGTCTAAGGGTTAAAAGGCTGGTTTAATCAATGGGAATTTAGAGATGTTTTATTACTCCTCTCTGGTATAACTGTTTTTTTTTCACTATTACCCCCCTTTTCTTTTGTGAATAATATTCAGTTACCACTGTACATTTTACTAACTTCAGACTTGACAAAGAGCTTGTCTCTCATTGACTACTGTTATAGTACAGTTGAATATATTAGATTGTTGACCTTTTAAGTTGTGCTACCCAGAGAAAGCAATGCGCTGCACACCACTCTAGTACTTATATGGTATCCATATTTATATTCTGTTAACCCTTTACGTACTAGAGCAGCAAACATTTTTTTCTTTTATTAACCTTTTTCTCACCAAAAAAGTGAACCAACATACCATGACAGTGGTTCTCAATGTTTTTTTTACTCAAGGCACCCCTCATAAGCAGTTTCAAGGCACTCGCAACATTCTACAGGTCATTTGTCAATTATGTAATGAAGGGTAAAATACATAATTAATCAGAATTACTATGATATTATCATACCTAAAAACTTTCAAAATCAGCTGACCCTGATATTTTCAAACATTAACCTTCAAAATCTCCATAGCGTAAATTATATGACATGTGCGTGCACTCAACCCTTATGTTCTCTGTTCTTTAGAATGTAAGCCTTTGAGCAGGGACCTTACTTCCAGTGTTTCACTTTGCAAAGCACTTTTAACCCTGTATTGTCTAAACCCTTAACCCTTTGAGTGCCAGAGGGGTACATAACACAAAGGGAAGGGCTGGCCTGGGGGCAATTGCTGGTCATAGATTTGGGCTGGTCAGCCAACACCCAACTCAATCTCCCTCTTGCTGCTGTAAATGGAGCTACACTATTAATACCACAGAGATTACAACTGAAAAGGAGCTACAAATGCAAGTGATACCATGGAGCTACAGATGCAGCTAAATTAGTAGCATAACCTATTTCCCTTGTAAGTTGTTTGGTACCATTAGTGTAGGTTTACATGAATTGTAAGCACTGTTGTATCACTAATATAGCTCCTTTTCAATTGTAATCTCTGTGGTATCTCTAGTGTGGCACCATTTCAAATGTAAGCTCTATAGTATCACTAGCATAGCCCCATTTCGATTTTAATCTACATGGTCTCACTTGCCTTACTGCACAACATTAATGCCAAATTTAAAATTAACAAAAGGGTGTGAGCTTGGCCATCGGGCTGGAATCATAGTAGTAATGGGCCACTTTAACCCCTTAACGACGGATGACTTACCAGGTACGTCCCGCAGAAACTGTCACTTAGTGACAGAGGACGTACCTGGGAAGTCTGGGTCTCCATGCGGCTGCACGCCGCTCGGAAACTCCAGACTTGTTTGAACAAAAAAAATGTTCCTTGGGCGTTAAGGTGACAGCCACGTACGAACGCGGCTGTCACTAAGGGGTTAATGTACCTGTCCTCCAGGACACAAGTAGGATGCCACCCAGCCGGTATTTTACCGGCAGGCTGGTAAAGAATTGGATTCTGTCCAATGTTAAGTCTATGGAGGGAATGCCATGGCCGGTATTTTTTTGAAGAAAAGGTGGCAACCCTAGCCACAAGTTGACAGCCCTCCCTTGATAACACATTACTTTGCATTGTGTTGTGTATCCATAAGGAGGGTAAAATTTAAAGCGCTGCATACAACTGTGGAGCTATATACATAAACATATTAATTAATGTTAATAGTAATGTCCTCTGTTGTCTAACACAGAGTTTCTTCTATCAGTCCTCAAGGAACCATTTATAGGCTAAATCATGCTGATAGCACTGCTGTAACCCACAGAATAAAAGCAAGAAATGTCTCTTGCTTTTCTGCTATAAATAGCACAAATTTAGAGACTAAAGAAACAATGAATTGGTGCAGATCGTGTAGAAGAGTACACTGGAATATCTCACCCTGGTAATCTGGCTCTTCTCCCTGAGCATTGTGTAAAAAAAACTGAGTCTCATGGTAAAATCCAGAGAATTTCAAGGTATGGGCATTATCCATCATAGGCATCTGAAAGTCAACATTCGTTTTTTCTGTTACCGGAGAAACAGAATGACGCCCTATGCCAGTGGCCAGAGGGCAAACCAAAATGCCCCGGCACCCGGGTGAGAACCACTATTCTTAAGTATAGTTCCACGTGTACAGATGCATGAGCAACTATTTTGGTGTTGAAGTGGGACGATATTATGTATTGAGGTCTGGTGAGCAACTGTTCACATATCCATCACTATTACTAAAACGCGAGCAACTCTTCCATTTAACAGTTGGTGAGTAACCAATGGTTTGATGAGAGTGGCTGTATTTGTATTACAATGGCTGGAGAGCCACGTGTTTCCAATCCCTATAATAAATGGATGGATACCGTTAATCCTTCTCCCAAATCCCCACACACACAATGTTATTAAGCGAACCTGCCCGACCCATCCAGCTCATTGGCTTGGAGACTTCTCACACTAGCCTTTCATTGGATGTTGTAAGCGTCAATCTTAACTAATAGGCGAGAAATACATGGACACTATAGTCGATTGGATTCTAATTGGCTTATCGTAGAACTACGTAATGGTGCCCAAGTCCCCTCCTTCTGTGGCTGCTGAGAGAGGCCAGTTCACTCTGTGGAAAGTGATGGAGAACGGTGTTGGAGGTGGCTGCTGGACCGGGAATTCAATCGGAGAGAAAAGCGGGGCAGATCAGTGAACGGTGTGTTTCCGTGTCTTAGCTTCACTTTGTAGTAATTTGCTTGTCAGAAATTCAGTATATAGAAGATAGACCTTTATCCCTCTCGTGTCAGTACTGTATTAGTGAGGTCGCCTCTGCGTTAATCCCCCTGGCTAGGGATGTGGTGGTCCTTTCTCAGGCCTGTGACCAGCAACAATCCCTTTTGTGTGACACACACACACACACACACACACACACACACTCACACTCACACTAAAACTAATATACATGCATGCATGCATTTACATAGTTAAACAAACATACATTCACATGCATACATGTGTATATTTAAATATACCTACACATTTAAATAAACATACATGCATATACATTTTTAAACTCACATACACGTTAAATACATAAAACACAGTTTGTGAAGCATTATCCTATTCCATGGCACTGAATAAAAAAAATACAAGCATTTATACAGGTTTGCTCACACATACATACAAATGTACAAAACCATATTTACAAAGTGCGTGCACAAACATTTACACACATAGATTTATAACACATAAATATAGTGACCTATTTACTCATAAAGGTATGCATTAGGTCATCTCTACCCTCGACAAATCCCAAAAGATTTGCTTTATTTAAACAATCAATGCACTCATTTATCTCAAGTAGTAGAATTATGACAAAAATGAAATGTGCAATTGACTTGTTAAAATGTATATGTCCTAACTATGCTCATAAAAAGTGCAACATTGAACCCTCGGATACTAGTGAGGGCTTCAGTTTATTTTGAGTCAATGCAATGGGGAACTATCTAGCAGTTTCTTAACTATTTAAGAACCAGAGGTTTGCTCAACATATTGAGATGTAATGTGTTGCTCATCCCTCAGGTCCTTAAAGGGTTAATATGAATATTTTATAAGGAGAAATCTGTTAACCTATTTACTGTTACAGGGATTGCAGAACATTGTATTGATTTGCCTCTTGCCTTTTGTAGTTTGAGGAGTGGGTTAGCTTACCTCCTTTTTTTTTTTTTTTTTTTTTTTTAATGGGACTGTAAACCCTCCTGAACTAACAGAAACTTTGAACACTAACTTGCTCCAGTAGTCAGTGGTTAATACTTACAAAGTTTCATGGCCCAACACACACTTCTTTCTTTTGATTAGAGCAGAAGTTTCTGCTCAGTGACTGGCACAGTGGGAGTCGGGGAAGATGTATCAAGCCCCCTTCAAGCCTTTTGGCTCCATTGAGGTTTGAGATGTCCCAGCTCCCATCGAGACAGTTACTGATCAATGAATGGAAGTGGAGGCTTCTTCTCCCTAGTCAAAGGCCAGTGGTGTGGGTTTGGCCACTTGACAAGGTAAGTGTGAACCTCTGAGCTACAGGAGCAAGTTAGTGGTAGTCAGAGGCACATAGCCAACATTTTATTTGAGGAGGGTTTACTGTTTTTTTTAAATAATATTCTGGAAACATCATTTGGATAAAGTTACATCACGCAAACAAAATAATATGGTCCATGTTACTAACCCCAATTCTGTCATGTATTCCATTGCAGGTGATGACTTAAAGGGTGTCAGAGTAGAGCTATTCTGACAAGGGATAGTAATATGCATAGTTTTTTATTAAGCATGTAGAGCAATATTTCAATAGTATGTGATTTGTAGTTCATGAGTAATGTAATTATAAAGGATCCCCCTCCCTCCCCTTTTACATTTTGTTAGCCTCCTCCCCTCAGATGTGGAATCTGGTCATGAGACCAGACAGCTGTCAGCGAGGGACAATCTTCATGCATTGAGCATAAGGAAACCCTGCCCCACCTTGATGAAGGACGGCAGGTTTTTTCCTTATGCTCAGTGAAGATTGTTCCTCGCTGCGCTCTATCCGGACGAGCTTGGAGAGGCATTGTGATGTAGGTGAAAGGGGAGAGAGGGGGATACTTTTATAATTACATTAACCATGAACTACAAATCGCATACTATTGAAATACCTCTCTACATGCTTAAAAAAAACTATTCAGAGGAATTGGAGCTTCATTTATTTTCATATATTACTACCGCTTTAACCCCTTAAGGAGGTGCGGCTGGCAGTTAAGAACCATGGGTCATTTTTTTTTTTTTTTTCTTATCTTTTCACTAATGGATTCAGGGCTCCCTGAATTCCATGATGTGCCAGGACAGTCTCTGGTCCTTAAAGGGATAGTAATACTTTGTTTTAACTTTATTTTATTTTGTAGGCATTAAAAAAACATGAAGAATGATATAAGTCTTATCTCTCAAACCTTTATGGTTTATGAGATATTTACAAGCAAAGTTTCCCCCTCCCGCCCCTTTTACCTACTGTAAACAATCTCCTCTCAGATGTGGAATGCAGTCCATAGACTGGACAGATAACAGAAGGGGACACTCTTATTCCTATGAAAACAATGAAATCCCTGCCCCCCTTGACAAGCTTTTCAGGTTTTTCCCTTATCTTAATTGAAGATTGTCCCTCTCTGCAGTCTACCTGGGCAGCTCCCTTCTGCCCTGGCTGAGAAGTGTTGCATCAGTAAAAGGGGCGGGAGGGGGACACTTTGCTTGTGAATATCTCTTAAACCATAAAGGTTTGAGAGATAAGACTTAAATCATTCTTCATGTTTTTTTAATGCCTACAAAATAAAATAAAGTTAAAACGAAGTATTACTAGCCCTTTAAGTACAGTGCAGCCGTGAGTACTTAAGGGGTTAATCACTAGTTTTATTTACACTTTTTCCCATAGACCTTTCTATGAATGTGCAAGATACAATTAGTGATAACATTTATCACTGTAGTGTAATCAGGGTCTTTATTTGGTGGCTTTGTAACTATTTTGGTTTACTCTGGTCAGAAAGATTTGTACCATATTTTATTACATGTATGTTTGTCTCCTCTGCTACATTAAGTTTTTTGGTATGTTATGTGATTGTGACACGTGTATAAAAAGGGAGAGAGCAAAACGAGTGCCTAAGACTGTTGCTGGAGTTTATAACACCAGTCATCCTCTGCCAGTCGACAGATGATTGTCAAGCAATAGCTGGAGGGTGTCACGTTGTCCACCTCTGGTATAAAAGAAGACACATCTTGGAAAACTTAAAGCGTATTCAAACTTTAAACTTTGTTCACATGTGTCATTTGAGGCTTTTCTTGTGGGTGACACAGCGTCTGGCAGGCCGACAGCTTGCTGCAGCTTCCCTTTGACAGCCGTAATAGGAAAGCTGCAGTAGCCTGTGTTGGCCTGCAGTGTGCTGTAAGTCACCCATTTGAAGAACCTCATAAGTCAAGTTTCTTTTGACAGTGTTTTAGTGCACTTAAAAATTTATTGTATGGAGTTCAAGTTGGATTGCCCAGGTACACAAGTAGATGCATTTTCTTTTTGCTGTTGCTGTTTATATTGAGACAAGGATTATTAATAATAATAATAATACAATTATTAATATTATTCATGCAATTCAGTTGCCCTTGGGGACTTAGGAATGCCTTCTGAAAGCCCTGCTTTACATGGTCCAAATGATGGAGGACTAAGCATTTTCCTTGCTACATTTTAGGTAGCTACACTTGGTTTTACTCCAGCTTTCTAGGGCACAAGGCGTCTGTGTTTTTGTCAATTGATGGCATGCTGAGGTTTTGATGGTTGTTATGAAGCAGTCACATGACTGATCCGTTTCCAAGGGCTAATTTGTAGAGGAGGGAGAGCTCAGCATTCAGATTAACTCCTTTGTGGGCAGCAGGGCATAATGTACTTAATACGTGGTAGAATTAACTTGGAATAGTACCAGAGGAGGCAACGAGGCCACATGGGATACTGTAATCTCTTGCATGGAAATGGTCCAAGACTGCTCAACAATTAATTTAAGTGGCTGAGCAAACACCTTTTGGGGTCTTGAGCATTAATTGCCCTTACATAGTATCATGGCTAACACAGGTAAAATGAACTGACTTTATCTTGACTCTCTCTTTCTACTCATTGAATCATATGTCTGCTGTGTATTGCTTCTCACTTCTATATGGAGACTGGTAGAGTAAAGGTGATACCTTTTATTGGCTAACTAAGTGACTTTAGCATGTAAACTTTCAAGGAAGCTTAGGTCTTTTTAGTCGTATTTAGATTGAAGCCTGAATACACAAACTTGAGAGGCACTTTTGTCTGCACATGTGTACCTTTTTTATTTTATTTAAATATAATAGTTGAAAATTCAGAATAAGAATGTATATAGAAATAACAAAGTATCTCCCTGCAGTAGGAGTGCCTTGCTTTACTCATCAGGTAAAGTCTTATGTATGAGATATATTTATAATGCTAAAGGTTCATCACTCCTTTAAATTAAGTATGTCCTTTTACTTTTTATCACAATTTTAAAGTCTTCTCTTTTTGTACTGTGGTTGCATTGGTTAATAGAATTGTGATTTTATTGAATCAGTTAAACTGTTCATTTATAGCTCACAATATGTATTTAGATTAGTAACCATCAGAACGCAATTTATCTATTACCCTTAAACATAGCTAAAATAAACTGTAATACAGTATCCTTCCTAGTAGTAAAACTAGATCACAAATAATATCATTAATTGCTATATAAATATAGTGGTGTCATTTACTGAAAGAGTTAAAACTGCTTAAAGGGACACTACCACTTTTTTTTTTTTAATAAAAGTAGGCATCCTGTAGCCACCTAAAGTCTGATGGGGAGAAGGATAGGAGGGTGAAGTCCTACCACTGGTTCTGTGCTGCGTGTCACAGTCAGCGGCACTAAGTTGGAAGAGAGCTCGGGATTGAGCCGACAATGCTCAGTCAGTGGCAACCCCTCCACCAAATATAGATTCTCTTCTGTTCTTCATAGGTGCTGGGGGGGGGGACTCTATTTGTGTTACTAACTTTTTAACCCTTTGGCTTCTAGAAGTGTTGCCAAGCATTGGAGACATCTCTACCAGCCAAGGGGTTAAATTCTATAATTTGTTTTGTGTGTTTTGTAGACTAATGTGAGTGCAGTACAAATGTGGAAAAAAATGAACATGGTGAAGAGAGTATTCTAAAAACTACAGTGTGTATCTGTGTGTGTGTGTATACGGTATATGTATATAATAAATAATGTCAGTGGCAAGCACTCACGGGACTCCAAACTAAATAAAAAAACGTACTTTATTGAATCGATGTTTCGATCCAGTAAGGATCTTTATCAAGATTAAAAGAAGTACTCGCCATCACCCACATATATACCCGACAAGTGATCAACTCCATATTGGTAATGTGTCTTACCGTGACTCAAATAAAAAAAAAAAAAAAAATCCTCATATGATATCATGCTGTGTTGACAAAATTAAAACTTTAATTAAACAATCATTCTGAAACTTGTGCTTCATGTATTAGAATGGCAACTAACTTGGTGAACAATTAGTGTCCCTTAGTGAAAAATTATATTTTTAAACCTCACCATGAAGTGTTATACAATAGTGAAATAATAAAAACTAATTATTGTGATTTACATGCACACATCATTGTACCAGTACAACATGGGACAGGAGTGCATTCTAAATGCCACCTAAACCCATTCGGGACACCCTAATGATGTTACAATGTTAAACTTAGTGATTTGTGACTGTGACACAATATTTTTCACTTATTAAAAACAATACCAAGGTACCTTCAATCTTGGCTGTTTTGGGGTGTCCCATTGTATCTGGCATTACCCCATCCTTTTGCAAAGAATTCCACAATTTAACAGACCCCATGCACTGTAGTAGGAAAGGGATGGCACTCTTCAGACCTTTGATGATTGCCCCACAAACTGGCAATCCAGATCTCCAGTGTCATTCCTCACTAGTACACTGGATGGCAAAACCAGCAATCCACCCCAATCATGCAGCAGGTATCCCTGAATCCCTCTAAAGGCTAGTCATCTACAGTCACTGGCTGAGTGTGCAGCTGGCTTTGTCAGGTTCACAGTGCTGACCTTATAAACTTGAGGTGGAGCATTGTAGGAATCTTTGGTTTCCGCTTGCAATTTCAATGGTAGTAGTTAAAGCTCACCAGAATCTTTTTCTCTGTATCCCACATCTAATTCAGATTGTGACATATCTTTCTACTGGTGGTGAGAGGTTGCCAGCCCTGGGCAGTTGGCCTGTATGTGTTCCCAGCTTCCATAATGGAAACACTGTTGATCCGGCCAAGATGTAATGGGGAATGGCTACATTTGCATATGTAGGGGAGCTGGATCCTTACTGTGCACTACACTACCAGTCTGGATTAATATGGGGAAACTACCAGTTCAGCAGCCTGGTCATGGGTCTTGGAACATCTCAACTCACTCTCTCACATCTGGGATGCATTTATAGTAAAATAATTCCAGTAAGACCAGCCTCTGTGCTTTCTTTCTCTAAGTCTGTTTTTAAGGTGGGGTTATTGTCCTGTTAGCTTCAGCAGCTCACCTTTCAAGCAGGTCCTCCAGGAAGCAAACCCACTCCTAGCAGTCTATCTGGTGGAGTTCATCCCGTTTTTCTAAATCCTATAGAAGCCCATCAGTCTCTTTGAACAGCTTTAAACTCTTTAAAGCGTCTGTAAGAAAGTTTATGTTCTTTAGGAACCTGAAGAATCTCTGTGATTGCAAGACAACACCATTCTATGGCAAACAATCTGCACCAACTTTTTTTTGCGTAGAATCCCCTAATGCATGTTTTTAACTACCGACACTGGAACTCAAGTGCAAAAAACCTAAGTGGCCAGTGTATGTATTGATATGGGGTCCCGAAGCCCCATATCAATACATCCAAACTACTGAAAAAAAAGTGTTATGGAAGAAAAATTAACGCCACTGGCACTCACAGGGTTAATCCCACTAAGGCAAACACCATACCTTAAAAATACACATTTACAGGAAATCTGATGTCCAGTGGGGTCTTCGGCACCTGGTCATCCAGTTCAAGTCTTCTTCTTTAATCTTCTCTCTTGCGTTTTCTTCTAAGCTGCCAAAATAGAATGCCACAACGAATAAAAATAATATCCATGTTTACAGAAGAGATGCCCCTAAAGATATGGCTGAACTGTATGCTGTTGTCCCTGGCAGCAGCAGGAAGTTAGAGTAAAAATCTCCCTCCCACCTTAGATACCATTGGGGCCGTTGTCTGAGCCATTCTGAGGAAAATTTGAACACAAATAGGCTTTTATATGGCCATTCTCTGTTCAAAATGGTTCCCAACCTTCCATTTGCTGGCATTTGGGATTATGCACCTCCCAGGCAATCCGCTTCTAGCAGGAGACATGATGAAACCAGCAAGAAACTGATCGGGTGGGAGGTGCGTAATCCACATCCCAGCTAATGGAAAGCTGGGAACCATTTAGAACATATAAAAGCCAATCGCTGTTCAAGTTTTCCCTCAGAATGGCTCGGGCAATGGAGCAAGAGGTTTCGAGGAGTGGGGAATTTTTGGTCTGATTTCCTGCCACCGTTACTAGGGGAGGCAGCTTACAGCTCAGGCATATCTTTGGGAACATTTCTTCTGTAAACATGAATATTATTTTTCTTCATTGTGGCATTCTATTTTGGCAGTTTAGAAGACGGAAGACACGAGTGAAGGTTAAAGAAGACTTACAGTAAGTATTTATATAGCTCTGGCTTCTGGTTATTAGGATAGTGTTAGGGCTAGTATTGTTGCATTTTACTGTTTGGGGGTAGTGTAGTGTTGGGTTAGTGTAAGGGCAGGTGACTGTGTTTTAGCTCACGCTCTGTGTTTGATTCTCCCATTTCTCATGCAACTTAGAATTAATATTGGGAACAAAAACTGCACTACGAAAGTTGGGCCACAAGTCTGGTTTTGTGTTCCAACGTTTGTTGTGCTTCCCGTGGTAAGGCAGTTTTGATTCCTAGGGTAACAAAGTGTGTGTATCGTCCGGTATCCATTTTTTGCCCTACCGACAGTTTTTCTGGAGACTATTAAATCGAGCCCCAGTTAGGCTGAAACTTCAGCAGTTGGTGCTTCTGTTTTTTAACACATACCTTGTGTATTTTACACATGATGCTATATTTCTTTCTAGATAGAAGCTTTTCCAGATGGGTAAATAGAAGCATAGTTTGCTTCCTCAATTCAGTTACATTTTCTGCATCATCCATTAACACAATTGGGCTTATGTATTAAAGGGATAGTAATACTTAAAATGTAGAAAAAAAAAAAAAAAAAAAATGTTGTAGGGTTTATCCCCCTGAGTAAAACAAGAGTACTCCCACTGCTGAAAGGTGTTTCATTCAAAAGTTATTAATTTTCAAAGTTGAATTTTTTAGGTGCAATATCACAGTGGCCTGAAATTGTACAGTGGCGCTGTTGCTACACCATCCTATGGAGATTTATGGTCCCGGGACCAGAGCTGTCCATAGGATCGTGTAGCAACAGCGCCACTGTACAATTTCAGGCCACTGTGATATTTCATCTAAAAAATTCAACTTTGAAAATTAATAACTTTTGAATGAAACACCTTTCGGCACTGGGAGTACTGTTGGTTTACTCAGGGGGATAAACCCTGCAACATTTTTTTTTTTTTTTTTTACATTTTAAGTATTACTATCCCTTTAAGGTAAAGTGCAGTTCTGGAACAAACCAGCTGCTAGATAATGTCTCAGTGCATGTGAATCCATGTGCTGGAGACCTCTCTGAATTCAAGGGGGGGGGGGCAAAACTTTTTTAACCCCTTAATGACCAATGACCTGTCAGAACCGTCACACAATTCTGTCCTTTGAGGCACAATGAATGTTCTGGCATGTCATGGGTTAATCTGTGTGCCTGTGTGCATGCTGTGATAATGGGAGGGACGCTGTAACTGACTGCTCCAGGACTGGAACAGTCAGTTCCCTCCATTCCCCAGTGGCTCCGCATATGTGATCACTGCTACAGCGATCACATGCCACTGGAGTCGCATGACAAAGGCAATGTATGTAAACATGATCATACACTTACATCCATACCACAAAATGTAATCTTCTACAAAATGGACGCCAGGGTGGTAAAGAGGGACATCGGGATTTGCATCTCAAAGGGACATTGCCCCCTAAAAAGGTACATTAAGGGAGTATTAACAAATGTTCAAACATTTTATCAATTTGCTGATAAGAAATGCACAAATCACAGGAAAACCTATAAAATGTTGTTTTACAATATTTCCACTTTTTTTTTTTTTTCTTTTCATCATACTAAATGATGGGTTATACCTATTAATATGGCATTAAAATAAAGCCCTGCTTATACTTGAACAAACAAATAATTTGTGTGAGTGTACTAAAGGAATTAGAGGGAAAATATGGTTGAACAGTGACATATTAATAGAGACAAAATTGTTCTGGTCCTCTAGTGTAAAAAGAAAAAAAAAAAGCCAGGTCATTAAGGGGTTAAAGGGGCAGTAAACCTTTGTTATGAAAAAAAATATAGTGGGCTTTTCCTGCAGAGTAAAATAAGGGCATCCCCACTGCTAAGAGAAGTAGATCCACTATTATTATTTAAACTCATGGTTTTTACATTAACCCTTTGGCAATGCGTTGTGTACCTCTCTGGCACTCAAAGGGTTAACAGTGCCCTGTTGCATACCCCTTTGGGACTCAAAGGGTTAACAGTACCCTCTACTAGACAGGGTCCAATTATTCTGCTACTGACAAACTGTTCTTCATAGAATGTGATAGAATCTGCTGAGTCATGCTGTCCAGAACTTTCAGGAAGTCAGTACTCTGTAATGTCACTAAAACAATGGACAGCAGTTGGAGTACCCTTGTTGAACTCAGCAGGAAAGTGCTATAACATATAGGTTGTCTTAAAAAATGCACCACATTTTGGTTTTCAGTGCATTGGACACCCCTCTGGCAGTCACACCATCTGCTTCTCTGTCCCTGTTCAACTGTCCACTGGTAGTCACAGTAGCAAGCATACACTGTCTGCCAGCCCTGCCTTGTCCTACTGGTAACCACAGAACAACACATACAATCTCTGCTTCCCCACCCTTGTCCCACTGGTAAACACAGAACCATGCACACACTGTCTGACACTCCATACAGTGTGGCATTTTTACTGTGCTCCCAGCCTAGCATAATGAAAATGCAGTAGAGCTGATCTGCATATCAGCCTATGGGGCAGCCATGCAGGTCACTCATTTTGCTGACTGAAATGCTGTGGTGCTTACTTCAACCATCCAATTACTAGAGGCCCACGTGGGCATCAGCCAGTTATGTTTGGCTGTAGCCCACGTATTCAAACCATCATTCACACCTCTGGAAAGCCAATTGTCTGGCTTGCTGGGGGGAAATAGGACCATCAGAGCTGAATTTGCAATGGCAACTTGATCAGTCCATCAGTGCTGGGCTTCCAAGTCGACGTGCCAACACAACCGTGTCTTTATAAGTTCCCTTTTGAGTAAAGTTGAGTGAATCAAAGGCTCAGCCTTTTTTTAATCGCTTACATGATAAAGCAAGGGAAACCTAAAGACAGCCTATTTATGGTACTTGATAAATGTTTTGCAACACCTGAACTGTTAGTGTCAGCATTTTTGGAATCCATGCTCTAGTTTAAAAAAAAAAAGGGAGGAAAACTGCAGTGGCATTATTCCTGTTAATATGTTTGTTTAAAATGTGTACCCCTGCCTAAAAAATGCATACATTTGAGAAGAGACCTGCTAAAGATAGTGATGGGCAATGGGTGGCCCTGGGGCTGCATACATGCCTCAGAGACCTCTCTGGTGCAGTTCGACTAGGAGATACACTTTCTTCTCCATCGTCACTCATCTTATGTTCACACCATAAAAGCTCTTTTATTGACCTTCACACTTTTAATGCTCCCTCTTAACCCCTTGGTACTAGAGAGGCCTTCAGCTCATTGCTTTACAATGTGTTAAAGACCCTTCTAGCATTCAAGGGTTTAATCTGCTTTTTTCCACTGCTAGTTAGAATTTAGACCCATAATTGCCGGCCCTTTGGGAAATACAGGGTCACCTAAGCTGTTAGTGTAGTAAGTGTGGTTGCAGTATCTGGTCTGAGACGATCTATGTATGAAATGTCTTTGAATATCATGCACTAGAAAAGAATAGGTTGTATGTGTGTTTAATTTAAGCTGTCAATATTTATAACCAACACGCTTAGAGGCTTCCATGTTTTCTAATTCCTGACCTGGATGAAGTAAGCTGAGTCACATGGTATTGATATCCAAGTTCAAATGAAAGTCCCAGACATTCTGCAAGCTCTGAATATTTATGTGATTCTGTCTCAGAGGATTTGGGGGGTGAGTTATCCAGTTCCTTCCTGCAGAAACGCTTCTCCTCAGAGGAGATTCATATTTCAGGTTTCTTCTATCTGTTCCTTTAGTCAGTGCTGTCAAGGAAATTCTGTTCAGTTTAAGAGAACAAGCCAGAGTGGATTATTATGCCAGTTCATAAGTAGCAGGTCATTTTTCCTGTCCGTGAAATGGTTAGATATATGATTGACCAAGAAAGTAGAGATAGGAAAGTGCCATTTGCAAGAATCTAAAAACCGTTTCACATTAGTGAAAAAAGGAAAATGTATCGGATTGCTCCCCCAGCACATCCCTTCCCACCCAAAGCAGTTGCAGCAGTAACCAAGATTGCTATATATAGATTGATATAATATATGATTTTTCACATTTGTTAACTTGATCATTTTCTTGCTTGCAGTCAATTTAAATTTTTTTTTTCTTTCACTAGATGATGGTCACTTCCAACATTAAAATTATTTAAGACTGAGAAGCCAGTGAATATATTTTCATTCTTTGCAAGTATGAAGTCGATTTCACTTATATTACCATTAGGACTTTTCCATGTCTATTTTCTCTGGGCTTTTTTCCTGTAGAATGAATTTGTGGTATACAAGTTTTGTCCTTCTACAAATTTGATAACTTGGCTGCCTCTATCTCTTTCCAGTTCCATGTGGTCTGATCGATTTTTATTTATTTTTTTTCTCTAGACTATTTTGGTAAAATAGTCAATACCAGTTCTTGCATTGAAATCTCCCATTATAAATCTGTAGTGGTAATTGACCTGTTTGAAGAGGCATAGTAAATCATCATAACATTCTTCAACTTCTTCATCACTGTGGCTGCTCATAGGTGTATAAACTTCAATATTTTAAACAACATAGCGACTGTTTAGTTTGATAGCACAGGAAGTGATTCTTGCAGAAATACTTTCTGCTTTTATGACTGAGTCTTTTGTTAACCGAGAATTAGATTCCTCCATATCGTCCATCATTGGTTCCTTTACAGTATAGATAACCTCCATCTTCTAATTTGACTAAATCCTTTTTTTTTTTTTTTTTTTTTTAAAATAGAGTCTCACATAAGCGAATAATGTCACAATTAATGTTTGTTCTTGTACGAGTTCCTTTAAGAGTGAAACCGTACTCAGAACGCTTAACATTCGATATATCATTTCTATAGACCAAAGGCAACCTGCCAGAATCTGGTAATTCTTAGCACCCTTTGCCATTGAGCTGGCCTTCCTGCTACCGTAGTCTTGCAAGCCTCCATGGATTTGGGCCATTGTTTTTGTTGTGAAGCTATGCTGAGGGAATGGACCATAATATGCCACACTGGTTCAGTACGGGTTGGCAGATTTTGGATTGATTACGCATGGCCTTCATTGACTATGAAAAGGCCTTTGACACGGTGAAAAAGCAAGCAAATAATCAATGTCCTTATTAGCCATGGAATAGATATAGCTTACATCAATATTCTCCAGTCAATATATAGAAATGCAGCTGCATCAATAAGGTCAACAATGATGAAGTCCACATCAACCTAGAAAAAAGGGACTGACAAGGAGACACAATTCTTTGCTTATTAATTAGCTACCTCTGTCAAACACTGGATCAGCAGCACGGTACAAAATCAGCAGGCAGAGTTTAAAAAACAGGAGTTGTAGCAGAATCAGAGACGAGATGAAGTTGAGAAAGCCAGTTCAAACACTAGGAACAAACTTCAAAGACTGGATACTCCGGACACTTTGATCGCATGCTGAGACAAGGGTGTCAGTGCTTGATGTAGGCACAAACAAGGGCATCGCTAGAACAAGGCGGGGAAAAGAAGAGACCGGTAAGAGAACCAGAATACCTGGTAAAAACAGGAAAACCCAGAGAATCCATGACACTATACCAAGGAAAATCACAGTAGATTGAAAAGAACTAGAAGTAGTTGACAAGTATGTTTACCTTGGACAGGAAATGGCAAAAGATGGAAACACCATGATAGTACTGTCTTTAAGACACTCTGCCTCAAGAAAAAATGTTTTTGACCAGTGTGTCATCCCATCTCGTACGTATGGCTGTGAAAAATGGACACTGAAACCCAAAGCCATGCAAAAACTTAAGGTTAGACAGAGAAGTATGGAGTGGTGAATTGTAAACAGCGGTGTCAGTTTTACTTAACAATTAAGGACCACGGGGTATTTGTTTATTTATTTTTTGCATTGGATTCATGGGTCCCCAAGCGGCTTGCAGCGACCCCTGAATTCCATGATGTGTCAGGACCGTCATTGGTCCTTAAGTGCAAGACAGTTGAGATGGTACTGGCATATGATTGGTCCTTAAGGGGTTAAGCAGGAAGTTAATGTTTTGGACAAAGGCACTCAGCCAGCTAACAATTTTTTCAAGGCATATGTTGCTGTGGGACTTTTTACTTTAAGCTATTTTATTTTTCTACTTCAGACATCAGCAGTAATACTGAGGTGGGAAATCTTGCAGTCACAGAAAACACAGGGGAAAATGATGACGTTTTTGTGGAAAATGTATTGACTGTGGCAAAAAAACTCAGACAATTTTATTTTATTTTCTATGGGTGGGATTTTTCACAAGAAAGCTTGAAATTGTTTTTTTCCGCAAATTCCTGCGGTACATTTTTCTGACTTTTGTTCATCCCTACCTATAATGAAAAAAAAAAAAAAAAATAACAGAAAAATGTACGTTTTAAACTATATACTTTATGAATTGATTATTCAGATACCAATGATATTTAACTGGCAATTACAAAAAGTAAAAATGATTGTTTACATTTACAAAGCACAATAGAGCAGACAAACTGAGTCTAAGAGGCCAGGTAAGGGTTTTTGCTAAGTAAGCGTCAGGTAAGGGTTTTTGCTAAGTAAGAGGTGTTAAATTTAAATGTTAAATTAAATGTAGTATTAACTTGGTATCAGATACTAAATTCAGAATGAAGCCTGGATCAGTCACTAACAATGTTAATAGGGAAAAAAGCATTCTTGCTGCTGCCCAGTTTTCACTTTCATTCTCTGTAGTGGAGCAGATATTTTGTACAGTTTACAACTTTTGCCTCCCACAAAAGTTGTCACTTACTGTAAATGAGCAAATAACCTTCCATTTTTAATAAAATAGATGGGAGTTTCCTTATTAATTCCAACTTCCACTTCCATATTGATTGCCTACCTGATAGAAGATCAATACATGTAATGGAAGGCACTCACTGCCCTCCTTATCCTCGCCTTGGAACCCAAACTTCCATGTTGCATGGGAATCTGGGGGAAGCCAGTCAGCTCATTTGTCATCATTTTACAGGGTTTAAATCAAAGAAAGATGAGGAAAACAGAGATATATAGGCACCCATAAAGGACAACTGGGTAAGGCAAATCCATGAGGACCTTAGGTGAGTGTGTAGAGAATATTAATTTTAAACTAAACTTGTATTAAGTTAAAATAAAAACCTTTAAAAACAGAGCAAATTAAAAAGCTCTTTAGCGAATCGTGCATCAGGGATGAGAGGCTGGCTCACTTAAGCCTTTTCTCTATTATTTCAGTCCTGGCAGTTCCTTGATCACCCTTTTTACTTGCTTTCATTTTTTACAATTATTTTTGAAGGCAGTTTTCTAATGGATATCGTTACCAGACTTCTCAATTAGTGGTTCATCACTATGTCAGTTAATATGGTATAAAATTAAGGATTTGTACGATCTTTAACATCAGCAACTACTAACAGGATTATGTTTATAAAATCTAAATATATATATATATATATATATATATATATATATATATATATATATATATATATACACACGAAAGTTACACCCGTCTTTGTCCTGAAACTCCTTGATGCAAAATCGTTATCTCGAATATAGATATATATTCATAAATCTGATCATCATTGTGACCTCCTGTAGTGCTATATTGATACATGTGCTTCATGCCATGGTTAAAGGTGACCTCTACACACATCTTATTGCTCCGTCATAATACATAAGAGCTTTACTGTGATTCCGATGTGTGGGATGATTTAGCTGCACATAGGGTTGATATACCTCTTTTTAATTTATTTTAAAGGTTTTACAGGGTGGGTATCCTGAGGGCCTTCAGCTGTTCAGGACTACAGATGGCTGGGGATAATAAGAATTTTAGTCCTGAGCAGCTTGAGTGTCTCACCACTGTTCTAAGCATGAGAGGGAGCACTGCCCATTGACTGCTGTGACAGAAATTGATACCCATTGATGAGCAAAGAGAAGTGGTCAACAATCCCCAAGAATCATGTCATGCAATGTATATACATAGAGGTATAGATATCAGTTCTACATATAAATAAAGAAAACTGTAGATAGAAGTAGACATGAAAGTAGAGATGCACCGATACCAATTTTTGAAGACCGAGTACGAGTACCGATACTTTTTGCAAATACTCACCGATACCAATTACCGATACTTTTTTTGCGGTCATTTGCCAGTTTTCCAAGTACTTATATGCTTTAGGTACTTGGAAAACTGGCAAATGACCGCAAAAAAAAGTATAGGTAATTGGTATCTGTGAGTACTTGAAAAATAAATATATATATATATACACACACACACACACACACACACACACACACACACACACACACACACACACACACCTCTTGATTCTTTCTCCCCTACTTGATTCCCACCTTTTGCTTCATTCTCCCCCTCTTGCGCCCCCTTCTTTTGCCTTGGCTTTTTCTCTGTTTTGATCCCCCTTTCTCCCCCTCCTTGACTTTTGATCCTACCCTTTTGCCTCTCTGTTGATCCCCCCTCCTTTTGCCTCTTCTTGCCCCCCTCCTTTTGTCTCATGATCCTTCCTCCTTTTGCCTCTTTCTCCCTCTTCACCCCACTCTCTGCCCCATCCTGCCTCCTTTACTCTCCTCTGCCGGGTGCTGGCTGTTCTCTTGCGAGCCCCGGCAGAGGTTAGCGTCGGAGCGTTGCCATGGTAACCCGCGGCAATGCTCCGAAGCTGCAGGGGTGAGAGAGGTGACCGGGGAGCATTGTGAGCAGCTCCCCGGGCTCCCTCTCTGCAGCACCGACCCTGACACAGGGTATCGGTGCTGGCATCGGCCGCATTTGCGCGAGTACAAGTACTCGCGCAAATGCTGGTATCGGCACCGATACCGATACTAGTATCGGTATCGGTGCAACCCTACATGAAAGGGATAGAATGGATAAAAGAGGGGGGAGTGGAGGGAGAAGATTTTAGTTCATTAACCTTTTGATTGCCAATAGATTAGCGCAATGTATTGTGGATGATCCCGGCTTGTAAAATTCATTTTGTGTGTACAAACTGATTTCATGATCAATTTGAGTAAAATAGTATTAAAGGGATAGTAATATTTTATTTTAACCAACCAGGCACACTTTGTAGTCCATTCTCATGAAGAATTCCTTTGTAAACAATGCTATTTTGGTTCTGCAGATGAGCCATCCGGTCCTGGGACCAGGAGCTACTGGACATAGATCATTTATTTTATTTTTTTATATGTATAATGTTAAAGATGGTTAAAATAAAGTATTACTATCCCTTTAAACATCTGAATGCTAGAGGAGTTTGCAACACATTGTTCTGTAGTGCTTTGTATACTTACACTATTATTCAAAGGGTTAGTGACAAACACCTTTGCTGATTTAGGATCTTAACTTTTAGGCCTCTTTCACACGGGTGATAGCCCCCTGCAACAGTCCTATTTCCTGTGTTAAAGCTGTTTTCCACTAATGAGTCTAACACGAGGGGCATGACTTACAGCCATCCCACGTAAGAGCCAACCAGTAGTACTGGCTGGCATCCACTTGGATTGGCCATTCATTGGATGTTGAGATGAACATCACAGTTTCCCACGTCTCTTATGTCTAAGGTCTGCAGCTGGCCCCATAAGTTACCATGTAGACCTTTCTTACTACAATGTTACTGCATTTCATAAAGGAATTGTACAGCTGGTCTAGATAACCATTTTGGGCTGATTCTTAGCTCTATAGCAAATTTGTCAAGCCCTGCCTTAAAATAAAGTTTGACATGTTTAAGTGTTTCCCTCCTAAAACATACATGCTCATCTTGACAACTAACTTAATCTGCTTTAGTATATATTTTTTTTAACTGTATCATGATGTCATCTCTGCAGCAAAATCGGGTATATTGGGGCTGACTTACTAATGACATTTCTGAGGCAAAACAGCTGCACCATAGGGGACAAACTTGTTTTCCAATAATTTAACTAGTTCTTTTAACCTTTTTAATGTTAGACATCTCAAATGTATTGGGAAACCTCTATTATTCAAGGGTTTAAACTGATAGTAAAGTCCAAAAATGTACATCCGAATGTTCAGTATAATTTTCTATAATTAATAGTATTTGGCTTGAAAAATTCAGTTAAAAGTTCGCCCCCTCGCCTCTCTTCAGCACGTCATGCTGACTTCCCTTGGATATGAAAGCTGGTCACTTGACCAGATGGATCACAATGAGGGACAATATTGTCTGTCATTAACGAAAACCCTGACCCTCTTGATGAAGGAGGGCAGGTTTCTCCTTCTGCTGACCCAATATTGTCCCTGGTCGCTATCTATCTGGATCAGCTTTCTGATCTGAGGGAAATTCAGCATGACATGTTGAAAAGGAATGGGATGGGCAAACTTTTAATTTAATTTTAAAGTTAAATATGAATGTAAGGAATTTTGTTTACGTTTTATTTATTTATATTAACTGTCCCACCTATCACTGTCAACAAAAAAACATACTCCCTGTTTAACTTTTCCTTTCCCCAGACTCTCCTAGGACAGAGCTAACAGTCAGATCAGGAACAAAGTTAGACTGGGATGACACAGGCAGCCGTGATCCATCACTCAGATTTTTCGGGGTATTTGGGGTAATTCTTCTTTGCTCCTTTCTTACACCCCTAGATTCTCCTAGGACAGATATAACAGCCAGAGCAGGAAGAAACTTGGATCATCTCTGTCTGTGTTCCCCGTCAATCACACAAAATGTTGGTATTTGGGGTGTTTTTCCTTTGCTCCCTTCTCACACCCAGAGTGCCCTGACAGAGATAACAGCTAGATCATAAAGGAACTTGGATCACAGCTGCCTGTGTCCACTTGATAACAAAAAATGTTGGAGTATTTAGGGTAAAACACCTTTGCTCCCTTCTCACACCCTTAGACTCTCTTAAAAAAGTTTTACTTCAATGAGAGGGTAGTAGATAAGTGAAATAACTTCTACCACATCTGCTGGTAGGCTAATACAGTGACAGAATTGAAGCATGCATGGAATAGGCATAATGCTATCCTTAACATAAGAAAAGACAAAGGACCAAATAAGGTTTGAGGGTTTTACAGTAGGAAAATGGACTAAATGGGCCAAATGGTTCTTATCTGCCGTTAAATTCTATTTTCCTATGTTTCTAGGACAGAGATAACGGCCGGGTCAGGAAGAAACTTTGAACACAGATGCCTGTGTCTTCCCGGTCAGGCACACTGAATTGTGGGGTACTTGGGGTCACACTCCTTTCTCCCTTCCTGTCCCCCAGACTCCCCTAATACAGAGAGAAGATTTCCTGCCTACAAGACTCCCTAAACTAAGCTTCAGCTCCACTTTATTATCCTGTCTTCTCTAGCTCAAAAATGTGCTGATTTCTCCTCTCACAAACACAGAATGACCTGCTGAGGGAGCCTGAAACCCTTTTCTGTGACTCCCATGTGGTGGGGAGTAGGGTTGCACCGTTACAGATACTGGTATCTGTGCCGATACCAGCATTTGCACGAGTTCTTGTACTCGCGCAAATGCGGCCGATGCCAGCACTTATACCCTGTGTCAGGGTCGGTGCTGCAGAGAGGGAGCGCGGGGAGCTGCTCACAATGCTCCCCAGTCACCTCTTTCACTCCTGTAGCGTCAAATCGTTGCCGCGGGTTACCATGGCAGCGCTCCGACACTGACCTCTGCCGGGGCTCGCGAGAGAACAGCGAGCACCCGGCAGAGGAGAGTAAGGGAGGCAAGATGGGGCAGTGGGTGGTGAAAGAGGCAGAGAGGGGAGGGCCAAGAGGGAGAAAAAGAGGCAAAAGGAGGGGGGCCAAGAAGAGGCAAAAGGAGGGGGGATCAGAAGGGAGAGAGAAGCAAAAGGGTGAGTCAAGGGGGGGAGAAAGGGGGATCAAAAGGGAGAGAAAAAGCCAAGGCAAAAGAAGGGGGCTTAAGAGGGGGAGAATGACGCAAAAGGTGGGAATCAAGAGTGGGAGAGTCAAAAGGGGAAAATCAAGAGTCAAGAGGTTGTGTGTGTGTGTGTGTGTGTGTGTGTGTGTGTGTGTGTATATATTTCAAGTACTCACCAATACCAATTACCGATAATTTTTTTTGCGGTCATTTGCCAGTTTTCCAAGTACCTAAAGCATATAGGTACTTAGAAATCTGGCAAATGACCACAAAAAAAAAGGTATCGGTGAGTACTTGAAAAAAGTATCGGTACTCGTACTCGGTCTTAAAAAATCGGTATTGGTGCATCTCTAGTGGGGAGAAATTTGTTTTTCCAGGAAAATGGCAGTTTTCTCTAAAAATGTCCCGCTTGCTGAAGTGTCCCATTTTTCTCCTATTTCTCATTTGAAGCAAAAACTTTTGCCGATCCCTTCTTCAGACCATTGTCCAGCCATTGTGACATCCTACACTGTGAGGGGGATGCAGTAAGGTGTGATAATGAGGTGATACACTATAGATGACTTCTCCAGTGTGATAAACTTTCCAGTTCCTATGATATTCTATGGAGCCTATGCATTAAAATTTCTCCATCTTGAGATCATACTGCGTAGGGACTGGAGCATTTATCACAATGGATCTCATCTCCACTTTATTACTCTTTTATGACATCTTAGTGCATAACCCCCCCCACCCCACCCCAGGACTCGTCTAGTATCTCTATTCTTACTTCAAATGTCATCTGCATCAACAACATTCTCACTGACAGGTTCTGTGTGATGACTGTAGTGGATGGTAGACTTTGGCATGGTAGTCTCAACCAGAGATCATTGTCGAGTAAGTGATATAAAATGGTCTATATAACGTTCTCTCTCTGGAAGGCTGCTTGGATTGTGCACAAATTTGCGGAGGTGTTGCACAATGCCATTCTCTGAAGCCAGGGATATTTAAGCTGTGGTCTGGCGTGTGAGGCAGTCCTTGCTTTTGGATTTCTCAAACCCAGCAGGACCAACATCATTTCACAGCTGACTAGGGTAGAAATAAAAACACGAAAGCATATTTATTTTGTAAGGTGAACATTTTTTTTAATTAAAGGGAACATCTTCATTTAACATGTATTATTAACATGGCCATTAGCTGTGCCAAGATTGTGTTAATGAAACGTATTTAAATTTTAGAACATTTGCAGTATAGGCCTTATTAGATATTAGGTATCCACAAGGAATGTTCTCTTCGGAACTCAAATGTCTTTGTTTTAAATAGTTTCAATATTTGCTTCTGGTTTTTCAACAGCATACAGGGACAGGAGTATAGTAATGTAACAATTCAGGAGCGTTGGATGAGGAGACTTTCTCACACAAACATTGGTTTTAATTATTTATAAGAAATAACACTTCTGATTGTGATTTTTGCCTTGAAAGGTTTGTCAGGATCCATGTCCTTCTGTTTTATTCCTTATCTATTGCGCCGGCATTGTTTCTAGCTTTACTTGCTAATGCAATGGTCCTCAAACTGTGACCTGTGGAACTCCAGGATTCCCACAGTAGTACAAGTTGCTCTGCAGGACACCTATTTTTTTAGTTAGAGTGGTTTCTCTCTATACCATAAAAGGTTTGAGAACCACTATTTTTCTCTTGAATCATCTTCCTGGAATTTATTTATTTATTTATTTTTTAGGACTCGGTGCTCAGGGTATATTTTAACTACAAGAGTCCATTGAGAAGGTTCGAACCCACGCTGGAACAAAAGTCTCTCCTTTTTGAAACATCTGGTAAGTGACTTATTTAAATTACTCAAAGTTAACCCCTAAAATACAAGAGATATTGTGCCTTAGTCTGTCTTCCAGGCATCATTGAAGTTCCTTTAGCTCAATAGAAAGCAGAAGGTAGCTCTAAAGGAGCTTATATCCAACAAGGGGTGACAAAAAAGTATTTGTGAATGGGAGCTGAATGGGGGCTTAAGCTATCTCCGCTTGGTACCCTTGTATAGGGGAGAGGCTCCCCTTACCAACAGGACATAGCATGAATTGGGTAAATGCATTAATACCAGGTGATCACGTAATCTGGTATATTTTTTATATACATAAATGAGTAGTCCATTTAATATATATATATATATATATATATATATATATATATATATATATATATATAAATAAATAAAACGTATAGGGGTGATGGCAGCACTCACTGTTTAGTTGACTTCCTTATGGTCGGGTTGCTGCTCCAATATGTGAAATACATACAAAACTAAAGGACGAAGAAGCACTCTCGGAACTCCATGCAGCTAAAAGTTCACATAAATGTTTATTGAAATCGACGTTTCGGCCAACCACAGTGGCCTTTATCAAGATTACATAAACACATACCAAACCAACCCTTAAATACCCACTGTGCAAATAGCGCCAAAAGTTAGCGCCGTTTGTTACCAACATTTCACCAGTCAGTAAACAACATGTATAAAAACATAGAAAGTGAAATAAAAACAAAACATGTGACACCATCATACGTGTATATCATATGCGACCAAACATCCATATGATAAAAATTAAAATAAAAGATGTACATATTGATCCGTGAGAGACCCACACGGGTCAAAGGTATCTCACTTCCGATTGGATCAAGCAAACTGAATGTAAACAAACAATAGAAAGGAATCATCATTGTAGGTCCAAGAATTGCAGAATTATAAGAAAACACTCACAAATCCATAGCTGATCATCTGAATAAAAGATTTGAAATTTCTATAAATAATATAAGACAGAATAAATCAACGTATAGTGCAACATATATCACCGTGAATCATATTGAGCGATAACAACATTGATAGATAAGATGCGACATTGTAGCATGAGAACCTCCGTATGGGTAAATGTAACAATTTATATGAGCATAATGAACAACCGTAAGTGAGAAAAAACTCCGTACCATAGGCTCACAGCTTGTATAACTACTGGGCAACCCTAAAAGTCGGAGCAATAGTTCAACAAATACAATGTCGCTAAATCACAGCAAATAGAACTTAAAAGGAAAGGAAAGGAGATTGCTCTTCCAAATCTAAAAGTCAATTAACCCCTTAGTGAAAAAGGACTTACCAGGTAAGTCATGAAAAAATGTCAGTTAGTGACAGACGACTTACCTGGTAAGTCCAGGAAGTCATTCACTATAATGGAAAAAAAAAAAAACCCATTGTCATTAAGTGCCGGCCACGTGCGCGCGCGGCCGGTCACTAAGGGGTTAAATGATTCGAGAATACTGTTTAAAGAGGAAGTACCTCGATACTCTATTAGGGCGCATCTATCCACCGGCGCACACTGAACAGTGCATCAGTTTGTTTAAGCGCCTAATCAAAGTTCAATAATGTATAATATCTATTGTTATACACCGATATACCAAGCAATATTATGCAAGAACTAATTATCTGTAGAGTGTCTATAATGATGCACGATTCTAATAGTACAGTTGCAAGTTCATGTGAGAGAGGAAAATAAAAATAATAGAGCAGTGCAGAATAACAATATCATAACATAAAAAACAAGGAGAACCACAACATATATACCATACAAAATATGTCTGATATTCCGAAGGGTTTAAACCACTCATTGAAGCTATGTAAATGTCCGCGTTATGTGATACTCGATTCCAACGATCTCCTAAAGTATATTAATTCAAAGGATTGTACTAACACATTTATATAGTCTACATTGATCATTATAATAAATCACAACACATTCTTTTCATAGTTGTGATACACAAAATTCGATGCAGAAGATATTAAACTGTTCAGCAGAGCAAGTACAACTGCTGATTCGAAGTATTAATAGGAGAATCACAGGATGTTTATATGTAGAACTTATACATGAGATATTTAGTTTATATTGAATATCATCCTGCTGTTAATAATCCATGTAGTGTACTGTATATCCGCAGAGCATAGGATATGTTTGGAGACCTCTCCCCTAATGGAATTATGAGGAATAGAAAGAGTATGAATTCTCCTTAGTTGTAGGTGGATTACAGGAAACAGTACATACCTGTTGTTGCTTCCTATTATGTCTGAATAGGACCCTAATGTGCCATACCTCAATCATAGGAATTGGACTTAGAATTTCACAGGGTCTTCTTATATACTCCTGCTCGTTGCCATCCTTAAATATTGAGGAGTTAATCAATAATGAATCCCTAGAGCACTTATCGCTTGAACCTAGAAGTATAAGTAATGCATAGGTTGATTATCAAGCATTTTGCGGGTCATCAGACTGGTTGCAAAGGTAGTTTAGCCTGTATCCACAATTTCCTTGTTAGTAGAAACAGACATACGAAATCTTCTCATTCAATCCTTTTGGGGAGAGGGTTTGTAGTCTCATAATCCATTTCAGTTCTTTTTGATGTAAAATTCTAGTACGATCTCCACCTCTTCTGAGTGGAGGAACATGATCAAATACCATGCATTTAAGTGAGGATGGTGAATGTTTGTAATCAAGCCAGTGACGAGCAACTGGTTTATCGCTCCTTTTCTCAGCCAAAGCCTTTAATATAGTGGCTCTATGGTTTGCAATTCTTTCTTTGAACATAGTGGTGGTCAATCCTATGTATAATTTGTTGCAAGGACATAGGATATAATAAATAACAAAGGAGGAAGTGCATGAAAGTCGATGTTTAATTTTAACAGTGCTGCCATCACCCGGATTGATGAAACTGGAGCCAGTAATGAGACTTCTGCAAGTGGTGCAATCCGGACATCTGTAACACCCCAGTTTTGGTTGAGTAAACCACACGTTAGGGTTCTTCTTCATGTAACAATGAACTGGGTCAGTCTTAACCAGTAGGTCTTTCAAACTGGCTCCCTTTTTATAACACATCAATGGCTTGTGCTTAAAAATGTGTGGAAGTGTATCATCTGTAGCCAATATATTCCAAAATGTATTCATAGATTTGGAGATCTGTTTAGAGGCAGATGTGTACGTAACAGGAAATACTACTCTACTTAATTCTTTGTTCTTGATGTCTTCAAAAGATCTTGTTGCGTATGTTGTAATGCTTTGGTTCTTAGTTCATTTAATTCTTTCTCATGATATCCACGATCCATAAGTCGCAACTGTAAATCATCCAATTGTGAAATAGCTTTATCGTGAACTGTATTATTTCTGATTACCCTTATCATTTGAGAATAAGGGAGGCTTCTCTTAGTGTGTTCAGGGTGAAAACTACTTCTATGTAGAAGCGTATTTCTATCTGTGGGTTTCCTATATGTAGTGGAATAGATCTGTTGATTATCTATCCATAATGTGACATCTAGGAATTCAATAGTTGTTTGTGTGATCGAATGGATGAAACGAACTGGAAGAAGTAGTGTTGAAGGCACATCACCAAAATGCACTAATATGTCTGCCATAAACAACAGGCTTTATTAAAGTAATATAACTCAAATATGTGCTAGAAATAAATGTGTAAATCTCACACAGTTGCCACAAACCAAAATCAAGGAATGACTAATTAGAGAAATAATACATGGATAATATGGCAGATAAGTCCATAACAATTTAATTTCTGTACCCCTCTGGTGCCTAGTAGTGTCTTCTGTAAAAGAATAAGCTGGCGCTACATTGGAGCGAGAAAGGGAAAATGTAAGTGGCACTGTTAAACGAGTAGTGAGTGATGGGGGGAGTGTGAGGGAGGGCAAAGGGCAGAAGGTAGAATGTTCTGCACCACTTTGACAAGACCTATACCATCACATCACCAGACAAACTGTGCAGACTATCAAGGTGAGCAGAGGGCAGAGGATATTTTGCCAAACAGGGTCACTGTTGAGGTGAGTGAAAGCTGAGTTCTTGGTTTGTTCTAATACCAGTCACACTATCTGATCTGTCTGACACACTAGTGAACATTACTATCCCTTTAATGTTTAAATTTAAGTTTATTTAATATTGTAGGCATTAAAAAAATAAGTACAACGTTGTAAGTCTTATTGGTTTGAGAAATGTAACTTGATAAATTTCCCCCCCCCCTCCCCAGGCTATTTCAGACAAGTCTGCCATCTAGCTGACATCAGGAGATTTTGGTCCCGGGACCAGTCAGCAGCTCTTCAGCAGAGCAGAAATTGTGCTATTTAGAAATAAATACTTCATTGGAATGGTCTACAGTCAAATGACCGGAATCTGCTGCTGTCCCATGGTGCGCTGAAACAGCCTGGAGGGGGGAAATTTAGCCAGTTATATCTCCCAAACCATAAAAGTTTGAGAGATGAGACTTACATCATTGTACTTATTTTTTTAATGCCTACAATATTAAATAAACTTAAATTTAAACATTACTATCCTTTTAATCACTTAGTGACAATGGATGTACCTGGTAAGTCCTCCGGTAAACTGAGCGCTGGAAGCGATCGTGATTGCTTCCAGCCACTCTAACAGTATTGCAGGAATGCCTTGATGTTGAGGCATCCAGCAATACTGATTTTAACCCCCTTGTTACTTGTGATCGCTTCCGGGTTGTGTCACATGACTCGCCTGGATTTGAGGCACTCAGTTAAAGTAAAAAAAAAAAAAAAGAAAAAAATAGTAATAATAAAATAAATATTAAAAGATATATAAATTTAATTGTAGGCCAAGTGGTGGGCAATATGGTGCTACCCTTCTTAGGGCAGTGGCCTCATGGGGCTTCTGGGAGTGTTACTAGCTTGCCTCATCATAGAGGCAGGCTAGCAACATCCAATCAAAAATTGTCCCTATAATACCAGTGATCATAACAATGATCACCATTTGCCTGGTCAGGTCAGTATTTGTAAATATTGACACTGACCACCCTGGATCTGCCTCCCTCTCCTCACTTGTATTTTAGTGAGGGAGGGAGACAGATCTGTATTAAAGTGAGAGGTTTAGGTAGTTTTAGTTTATACATTTCTATATTGTGAAACCCAAAGGCTCTTTCCAGAGCCATGCAGCACTTTTTTGCAGTCTGCGTTTTTTTTTTGTTTTGTTTTTTTTAATTAAAAAAAAAAAAAATAGACCCAAAGACTCTTCTAAGAGCCATTAACTCCTTCTTTGCTGTAGATCACTGCTTATGCATTGATCAATCAAGAATAATAATGTTGCGGCGTTTGTATACCGCTGAGGAGGCTTATGCCATCCTTGCCTCAGATTCTGAGGCCACTGACTCAGGCTCCAACTTTGACCCTGATCAGTGCTCAGATACATCGTCTAGTGATGTACCTGTGGTTGCTAGGCCCCCAGCCAGAAGGAGACTTGTTGCTCCACCTGGTATTGCTGAAGAGGAGTGGGTAGCTCCTAATCTCCAAAGGCCAGATATCCCGCCTTTCACTGCAGATCCTGGCATCAGTCTAGATGTCACAGGATTTACCCCCCTGTAGTTTATACAAGTCTTTCTAGGAGATGATGTCTTGGGGGAAACTGTCTCCCAAACAAATTTAGCAGCACAGTAATGCTGGGCATATAAGCCACATTCTTTTTTGGCAAAACAGCCATGGGCCCCCATTGATGTGCCAGAATTTCACAAATTCTGGGCACTAACAATGCTGATGGGCATCATTAAGAAGCCCTTCATCCGCTATTACTGGAGTACTAGCCCCATCTGCTGTACCCCCTTTTACGCCCAGTGTATGTCTAGACAGAGGTATGAATTGATACTTCATTTCATGCACTTCTCTGACAACAGCCTGTGCCCCACTAGGGAGCACCCCCAGTTTGACAGGCTGTATAAGATCCGCCCCCTGATTACCCACTTCGCTGCCAGGTTTGAAGAGGCTTATACACCTGGAAGGGATATCTGCGTTGATGAATCCCTGATGAAATATAAAGGAAGGCTGGGATTCAAGCAGTATATTCTTTCCAAGAGCTCCAGATATGGAGTAGAAGTGTGTAAGCTCTGGTAGAGTGAGAGTGGGTATACTCAGGCCTTCTGGGTGTACGAAGGAAAGGATAGCCACCTTGACCCTCCAGGTTGCCCAGAACATCTGGGAACCAGTGGCAAGATTGTCTGGGACCCAATTCTGCGCCTGTTGAACAAAGGGTACCACTTGCATCTTGACAATTTTTATACAAGTGTCCCTTTGTTCAAGCTACTATATTGTTTTGAAACAACAGCTTGCGGTACTGTTTCCAAAAATTGCGTAGGATTCCCAGAACAACTGGCACGCACCCGGCTACAAAGGAGCTCTTGGCAGTCAAGTACAGAGACAAGAATGATGTATGCCTTCTCACCACCATCCACACTAAGAGGACTGTGGAGGTCTCTGTACGTGGCAGAGCTGAGGTCACAAAAAAGCCAGTGTGCATCAAGGCCTATAACCGGCATATGGGTGGGGTTGATCTGGCAGATCAGCTGCTACAGCCCTACCTAATTATGCGGAAGACAAGGGCCTGGTACAAAAAGGTTGCAGTTTATCGTCTGCAAATTGCAACAAAACTTTTTTACTGTACAAAAAAGCAAACACTGGAATGAAACTTATTTTTTTTTACAGTTTCAGCTCTAGGTCATTTCGGGGATTTTGTACCAAGATGCACCTGCTCCCCAGGCGGTTATAGGGGAAAACAGAATTGGAGCTACCCATTTTATTTTTAAAATGCCCCCTACTACGACACAGCAGAAACCCCCCAAAAATGCAGAGTCTGTTATAAGAGGGGGCAGAGAAAGGATGCCACATTCTGTTGTCCTGATTGCCCTGGACAACCTGAAAACTGCAATGGTGACTGCTTCAAACGCTACACTATGGTCCATTTTTAATTTTTTTTTTTTTTTTTACTTTTACTGCTCCAGACTTTTACATGTAACTGCTCCATTTTTATGAGCAAGTTCTAAAATTGGTGCTGTATTTTACCAAAACCCCATCAAACCTATGCATGGAGGGCATGGGTGTACTCCGAAGTCCTTGTAGAAAACAACCTGGGGTGTTTTCTTGCTGTAACCTACGACAGTCTCTCTGAAATCACAGTCAAAAAGAAATGTGTGTGTGTGTGTAAAAGTGAACATTGAAAAATTACCAGCACACACTTTCTCCAATTTTTTGCCTAAGACCGTTGTATATGGAGTGTTTTGATGCCTTTGATTCAACACCTTGGGGTGTCACCTTTTCAAATATATACACATTCATGGCAATAAATAAAACTGGGGTTTGCAATGGGCCCCAAATTAAAGATAGGCCTATCAGAAGAAATACTCTCAATTTCAATTCAAATAACAAGTCCTACAATTGTAACTGAACCTTCCCAAAATCCTGGCAAATGGGGGGCATGGGTGTACTCAGAAGGCCTTGTAGAAAACAACCTGGGGTGTTTTCTTGCAGTAAATCTCTCTCCTAAATCGCAGTTAAAAAGAAATGTGTGTGTAAAAATTAAAAATTGCCAGCACACACTTTCTCCAATTTTTTTGGGCTAAGATAGTTGCAGCAAAGGCATCAAAACACACCATATACAATACCTTGGGGTGTCACCTTTTCAAATGTATGCAGATTCATGGAAATAAAATAAATTGGGATATGTAAAAAGGTCCCAAAAAAGAAAATGGGCAAAGAAGATATGTCAAATTGGAAAAATGACAAGCACATGTTAGAGGTTTGGCATTGCACCTCCCCCAACAACCAAACAAACCTGTGCATGTGTGATATCACTGTACTCGGGAGATGTTGCTGAATGCATACTGGAGTGTTGTTTGACAGTAACACATAACAGTTTCTGTGAATTCATGCCTGAAGTACAATGTATGTGAAAAATAACACAAAAAAATTGCTACCCAAAAGATTGTCAAATGCTGGAGGTAGAATTAGTGCAAGGAAAGTGTAAAAATACCACCACTTGATATACCCTAGGGTTTCTACCATTCAAAAATATATGGTTTGATGGGAGTAAATTACACTGGCTGGCTTCAAAAATGTCCCAAATAGGACAAGGGTACATGTTGACCAGATGTCAAAATTCTTGGAAAACTGAAATGCGCACCTCCCAGATAATGCCTTTTAGCCCCCAAAGACCCCGATAAACCTATGCACGGGTGATATCACTATACTCGGGAGATGTTGCTGAACACATATTGGAGTGTTGTTTGACAGTAACACATAACAGTTTCTGTGAATTCATGCCTGAAGTACAATGTATGTGGAAAAATGACAAAATTGCTACGCAAAAGTTTGGCAAATGCTGGTTGCAGAATTAGTGCAAGGAAAGTCTAAAAAATACCACCATTTGAATTTACCTAGGGTGTCTACCTTTCAAAAATAAGAGGATTTTAGTCTTACCTGTTAAATCCTTTTCTCTTAATCCATACAGGTTACTGGTAACTTTGGGGTAGGTGATCCGCCCCAGGAACAATTCTAGAATTGATTGCAGGGGGTGGAGCCTACCTTCCCTCCTTGGCTGTAGCTATCCAACCAGCTGCAGAAAGATTTGAGATACTAAATATTGACTAGATAGTGGAAGGGAAAGAAGACTCCTGTGAGCATGACCCCGAAGGTCCCCCACAATCTGCCACAGGAGAGCCAAGCATGGTCCCTTGACAGGGTGGAAGACCAGTAACCTGTATGGACTAAGAGAAAAGGATTTAACAGGTAAGAATAAAATCCTCTCTTCTCTGTCATCCAATACAGGTTACTGGTAACTTTGGGATGTCCAACCATTAAGTTTCCCAGAGGCGGGAAGTAAAGCAAGGACCAGGCGCAAGGCCCTCAAAGTCACCAGAGCAGATACGAACCATCAGATCAGAGAGAGCCCAATAAAAGAAATAGTGTCAACGGACACTGAACAGGGGTAACAACACCCGAAGAACTGTTACACAGCACATGGAACTAGAGCCAACAGGGCTCAAAAGTGAAGGAGCACCAAGAACGAAGAAGATCCTAGACAGGCAAGACTGCCTTCAGGATCTTCGTCCCAAAGCTGGTGTCGGCCGATGCCAGCACATCAACACGGTAGTGCTTCGAAAAGGTGGGCACAGACGACCAAGTGGCAGTCTTGCACAGCTGATCAGCGGAGGCCTGATTCTTGTAAGCCCAAGAAGCCCAATAGATCTTGTGGAATGAGCCGTAACCCGAAAGAGAACTGGTTTCTTCCTCAGCTCGTCAGCCTTACAAATAGTGGACTTAATCTGAGACGCAATAGTCACTTTGGATGCAGATCTTCCTGCCCTGGGGCCCTCAGGAATGATGAACAACGCGTCAGATTGTCTAATGGACTTGGTGCAATGTACATAATACTTAAGACAACGCACCACATCTAACAAGTGGAGATCCCTCTCCTTGTCAGAGGTTGGGTCAGGGCAGAAAGAAGGCACCACAATCTCCTGATTAATGTGGAACTCAGAGACCACCTTCGGGAGAAACTCCTGAGAAGTGCAAAGCACCGCCTTGTCTTTGTGAAACACCAAAAAGGGTGGCTTACAAGACAAAGGATGTAACTCTGACACAGCGAACAGACACGATTGCCAGGAGAAAAGCCATTTTCCACATCAGCAGGCGTAGAGGAATAGTAACCAAGGACTCAAAGGGAGGGCGCTGAAGGAAGCCCAAGACCAAATTAAGGTCCCACTGAGGAGTGGGAGTCTTAAAGACAGGACGAGTAAGAGCAACTCCCTGGAAGAAAACCTTGACATCAGGAAGAATAGTAATGCGCCTCTGAAAGAAAACGGAGCAGAAGTCTGAACCTTAAGGGAATTCAAGCAGAGGCCCTTATCCACAACGTCCTGCAAGAAGGCCAGGACCGTAGGCAGATCAAAATCCTGAGAGAGATCCCTATCCGCACACCAAGATAGGAAGTCCTACCAAACACGATGGTAGGCCTTAGAAGAAACCGGTTTGCGGGTACTAAGCATAGTAGCCACCACACTAGAAGAAAAACCCTTCTTTTTCAGTATTGAGGATTCAATTTCCACGCCGGCAAAGCCAGCCGATGAACATCCTCCTTCCACAGGTAACCCTGTAGAAGAAGATCCAGACTGTAAGGGAGCCGGAATGGCTCCGCCACTGACCGATCCAGAAGCTCCGGAAACCAAGCCTGCTGTGGCCAGTACGAGGCAATCAGAATGATGGGACAGCGCTACAGGCTCAATTTCCTTAATACCCTGTGCAACATGGGAAGGGGAATGGACATGGCATCCACCGCTAGAGGATTCCTCCAGCAAGAGCAGAACCTCGGGACCTTCCAGTTGTGTCTTGTCGCCATCAGGTCGATGCAATGAAGACCCCACTTCTGAACAATGAGGGAAGAACACCTCTGGGTGTAGTTCCCACTCTCTGCTGTCCACCATGTGTTGACTGAGGAAGTCTGCCATGACGTTGTCTACTCCAGGAATTTGTAATGCGGATATGGCAGGAACGTGTTCTTCTGTCCAGGACAAAATAGCATTGACCTCTAACCAAGCGGCGAGACTTTTTGTTCCGCCCTGCTTTTTGATGTAGGCCGTGGCGTTGTCAGACTGTACCTGGACTGGGCATTCTTTCACCTGGGGAGTCCAATTACGAAGGGCTTGGATATAGCCCGAAGCTCCAACAGGTTGATGGGAAGGAGAGATTCCTCTGGAGACCACAGACCTTGTGCACTCAGGCGACCCAGGACTGCTCCCCAGCCGGAGAGGCTGGCATCCATCATCACCGTGGTCCAGAACGATACTAGGAAGGACTTGCCCTTCAGCAGATTGGAGAGGTCGAGCTGCCAAGACAAACTCGGTTCCACATGAAGAGGGAGGGATACGGACGTCTTCAGAAGGTCCAGCTGACCCTTGCACACCTGGATCACAAACCTCTGGAGCTCCCTGGTGTGAGCCATGGCAAATGGGACCACATCTATGGTGGAGATGAATTTCCCCACTAGAGAGGACAGCTTCTTGGCTGGAACTGGATCGAGAGCCAGAAAAGCAGATACTTTTTGGGCAATCTGGTGAGCCACTTCCTCCGTGAGAAACACCATGATCTCCTGAGTGTTGAAGAGCAGGCCCAGGAAGACCAGACGCAGGGATGGGACCAGATCCGACTTGTCCATGTTGATGAGTGAGAGCATGAATGCAGTCCTGAACCTGCTGATGAAGAAGTTCCGCAGAGGGGGCTTTCAGAAGCTGGTCACCCATGTATGGAGTAACTCTGCCATCCCAGTGGAGGACGGATACTAAAGCTCCCAGAACACTATTAAGACTTGAGGAGCTGAAAACTGAAAGTGCCCTTGGTCGCAGACAAATCTGAGATACTGCCGGCTCTCTTGATGAATGGTGATGTGTAGATACGCATCCTGAAGAGCCAGAGAAGCAAGGAATTCCCCCGGGGACATGGCAGCAATCACTGTCCTTAGGGACTCCTGGTGATGATGAGCCCTGATAACAAAGGAATTGAGATCTTTCAAATTCAAAATGGGACGACAACCTCCGTCCTTCTTGGAGACCACAACGAGGTTTGAGTAAAAACCCATACCTCTGTCATGAACTGGAACTGGCTCTAGAACATCCTTGTCCAGAAGAGCCTGAATAGCGCTATTGAACAGACGGCGTTTCTCTGCGCCCTGAGGTGTATGAGAAGGGAAGAAGCGAAAGGGAGGAAGAGAGATGAAAGGGATACTGTACCCTTCCGTCACCACCTGTAAAACCCACGGGTCCGCCACTGAATCCTCCCAGATGCTGCGGTAGTGACGCAAACGTCCACCCACAGCAGAGCTCCCTGGGTTCGGCGAGTCATGCCGAAGAAGGCTTGGAAGCTTTGGACTTGGAGGAGACCTTGGGCTTCCATTGCTGTTTGGGCTTGGAGGAGGCACGTGGAGCTGAGGGAACCGACTGGTGCACCGGACGTGTCTCAGTCTGAAAGGAAGGAGAGAAACGATTACGCTTGAGATGGGTTTTCTTCCTGGGAACCAAAGGCAGAAGGGTACTTTTACCCCATGTGGCCTCACTAATCAGATCCTTAAGATCTGGCCCAAACAATGATGTTCCTTCAAAAGGGAAGGAGAGCAAGGCTTTCTTGGAAGCAGTGTCAGCAGACCAGATCTTGAGTCAAAGAGCCCATCTGGCAACCACAGACATGGTGGAAACCCTAACCACCAAATGGATGGTATCAAATAAGGCAGCAGAAACCTAGTGCTGGGCCTCAGATGTTTGCAAGAAGGTGCAACATATCCGAAGTAGAAGCACCCTGATGGTCAGCCAGGGTGAGCTTTTAAGTCCAGACCCCAATGGCCCGGTTAACCCATGCCACAGTGAACGCCCGACGCATGACAGTCCCAGCAGTGGCAAAAATGGACTTTAGTACATGCAAGTCACAGCTGCAAAATATATTAAGAATGATAGATTGTAGTTTGCGTAGTTTTGTGCTTCTGGCACCGCCTACAGATGTCAAGTGGCAGGTGAAGGTTAGTGTTCCTGGCAACCCCACAGTGTATGTTAACCCACACAAATTGGGTACCATTTTTCTCAGGCTCGTAACAAATACTTTGAAAACCATAGAATTTCCTACTTTACTAAGATTTTAGTATCCTTGAAGTGGTAGAGATGCAGAAAACATTTGATGTGGGTGAATATATTTCAGGTACTTGCATACCTTTTCTTCCTATATCTAATGGTTATGACCATTTTAGTGCAGAAAGTCTTTTTCAAGAAAGAAAACAGGTAGTAGTTTTGTACTTTTGGAACCCATTACAGTATGTAAACTTGTACCACATGTGGTGCCATTTTTCTCATAAGAGCAGTAACTAATGAATACAGTTGAAATGCCATAGTTTTCGAAGATTTTAGTACATTTGAAGGTGTAGAAGTGTAAAAAAATATACATTTTTTTCTTTTCCTTTAGCGTCACCGTCTGGAAACATTTGTGCACACCAAGCTAGGGAGGTAGAAAAGCAAGGGACCCCACATTTGATGTGGCAGGTTTTCTGCTTTCCAAATTGGCATGCTTTGTCTACATTTCTTCACTACTGTGGCTGTCATACTTGTTTTAGTACAAGAAAGTCATGTTTGAAAAAATTCAAGAAAAAACAAAAGTTATAGTTGTTGTAGTTTTGTACTGGCACTGAAAGGGTTAAATATTGGCGCTTACACCTAGGGTTACAAAATTCTGTGTGTACATACATTACAATGCTGAGTTTTCACAGAGATCTTTATACACAATGCTGAGTTTTCACAAACTGAAAAAACAACTGCATTGCGTGCCCCAGATCATCAAGGAGAGGGATAATCCAGTATGGCAAAGTTTCTAGTGTGGAGCTTCAGGCTTCCTCTCAAGCAGCTGCCTATTTTTCACCAGTGTTAAATGCCCACTTTCAAATGCATCTTATCTTTATTTCATGTCGAAAATAAAACGTCCCTTCTGTGGGACAGGTGCTGTTATAGGTTTGTTATGAGTGCATTTCCTGAAACTTACAAAGAATTGTTATATTTTCAATTAAAACTTGAGTGTAGAGGTATTCTGTATACAGTAAACCTCAGGTGCAAGTTATATTCAAAGGCAAAAATGTCAGTAGCTACATACAAATCTAATTGAGATAAAAGGCTATTTTGTGCTGGAGGTAGTTTGAATTAAATACAGATTCCTAAACACAATGGAACATCTGTTGTAGATAATGGGGACATTTCTTACTTGTCTTCCACCGATCTCACACCGAGTCATCTGGAATGCACTAAATGTGATATGAACATCTCTCGCCATAAGAAGAGGATTAGCATGTCAGCATCTTCTTTTTCTAATACTTTAATCTAGTTGGTGTCATTATGTAGTGGAATACTTTGCAATTAAAATGTAAACGGCAATGGAAATTGAAGGAAAACAAACTAGTTGTTTAAAATAAACAAATAAATGCCAAGTACAATGTCTTTTTATTTTTTCTATTTGGGTTAACCATTTATATTTTAAGACACACTCTAGAAATCTTCTTTTTATGAATCACAAAGTTTTTTTGAACCCTTAAAGTAACAGAGTTGTGCACTGCATGATTGAAGGTTTCCTGCAACTATCATTGCTTGAATTCTGCATTGTTTAAAGCAAAATTTGTGATTCTTGTCACTTCTCGCCACTTGACCTGGCAAAGAGGGATTGGACCCCCTCCCCCCCAAGGGGATGTTAATCCATACAGAAAATGTATCATCAATGCCAGGCTATTACACATATTCATTTCTACAAGTGAACTAAAATGTGTACTATAAATTTAATTTAGTATTGAGTAAATGTCCTATTTTGTCATCTCTAGGTACAGCAGGATTGAGGAGTCGGTAGTTCAACCCATGTATTCTCTTTAACCCTTTGAATTCAACCTCAGTTGCCTTCAACAGGTCTGATGTTAAAAGCTAAACATTTTGGGCAATTTCCTCCCTTGTTCAAAAAAAAAAAAAAAGTTTTGGGATTATTGGGTTAAGCATCTTATCTATTCAGGTGGCCATGTGAAAGACCTACACAGAGGTTTGTTATACTGTACACTGGGACCTCAAGGTTCTCAATCCATGCATATACTTTGTACAGGGACCTCATGAGGTTCAGTCCCTGCATATAATGTGCTTTATAACCTCTTGAGATTTGCTGCCTGCATATACTATGTACTTGGTCCTCAGTAGGCTCAGTCATTGTATATGCTGTGCAGCGTGACCTCCTGAGGCTCATTTCCTGCATATTCTCTGTACTGGGACCTTGGGAGACTCAGTCCCTGTATTTACTATGCATTAAAATCTCAAGAGGCTCAGTCCATGCATATAGTGTGCATTAGGACCTCCTAGTGCCTGGTCCCTGCATATACTGTGCATCTGGGCTCTCAGTCATACTGTGAAGATATGTTCACTGCTGCATCTTTCTTCTATGTCCCTACCCACGTTAATGCAGTGAGAGTATTGTCTCCTTCTCCCATCTGGGTAGGACCAATCAAAAATATGGAGGCCTCTGGAAAGAACCAGCAGTCTTTTTTTTGGTCATACTTAGCTGGGGTTAGGATGGACTGCTGCTTTTGCAGCCCTTACTTAATTTTATCCTGGCATATGTTGTATCTTATCTTTACTTGGGATAAATGCCATGGAGTATCACCTTAAATCATTAGGGCCTCAGTCAGAGCTGTGTGACCAGGAGTTGGGACCCATGAAGCCCCTGGATTCTCACCTTGTGCATGACAGGGGAAGGAGTAGATCCCTCTGTTATGATTCCTTCACCCAACTCTTGCTGTGGAACAGGTGCCTGACAGCATGCAGCTTATGCATGGCCAATATAACTTGTCTAAGCCAGCACCATGAGTCCTTGCTTACTACATTGGAATCATGAAGGCCCCATCTGGCTCTCCTATGCCTTCAGCCATGTTATTCAGATATTAACTTCTATTTGTGCCGTTTTCTGGGGAAAGCAGCTTGCAGTCCAGCAGTGGCATACATGCTGAACTAGACTATTTAAAGGCCCCTCTCTGTCTTTTGCAGGTTTAGCTATATATTTTTTTATTATCTAAGCTAATAAAGTTAATTGTTTTAATTTTTCTTAACTTGTTATAGACCTATGCTATGTATGGTACTCCTAAACCACCTTCTTCCTAGGAAAACGCCTCTACTGACTGTACCAAGCAAGGGTGATAAAGCACAGCAGAAAACTAAACCTTGGGTGGGCTGTGAAAATAATCTTCTTGTACCAGATACAGCAAAATTGTTCTCTTAATGCCTTAAGAAGGGTGCAGGTCAACATATGTCCTCCCAATTTCAGGACTTCCTCTCCTGGATGAGATCTTCCCTGCAGGATACATTTGCTGCTATGCCAGAATCTGTGAACCCAGGAAAATCCCACTTATAAAGCATCTAGAATATTGGCTCTTTTAATGTAGACAAAATATAACTTGTTCTTAAGAATATGCAAAAGAGGCTGGGTTTGAGAGAAGTCCAAAAGGAACATTGCATTTTGGCTATTGCCTGGTTATGGAACAAAAAAGTGTCTCCAGTCTTCCCGGGACATCATTCTGTATTAGATCTCATCAGGCCAGAATGGGAAAAGGGACACAAGAGCCAGTGTGGCCAAAAGCTTTTTGAGGATGTATGCCTGTAATGAAGAGGAGGATAAGCAGTGCACAACACTTCCTTAAATTGATACAACTATAGCACATCTGTCAAAAAGAGAGGCTGTTCCAGTGGAGGACAGTTCTACTTAAAAGGGGCCTATGGACTAAAAAATGAAGAGTGCAGTTTTCCTTATTGGGATATAATATGAAGCCAGCCATGGCTATGGCTTGCATTACCAGGACAATGCATATCTGGTTGATGTCATTTGAGGAAAAAACGTTATCTTAGTTGTCCCAATCCAGACTAATTAAAGAAGTACCAACAATCAAAGAAGCGGAGTTCTTCATGTGATGCTTCTCTTAATATAATCAAGTTAATTGCCAGAACCTCAGCCTGATCTATAACAGCAAGAAGGGCTTTATGGCTAAAATCCTGGGAGGCAAATGATTCAAAGAGCATACTGGCGGCCTTGCCCTTTTCAGGGCCAACTTGAAGTAATCATTAAGAAAATGGAAGGCTTCAAAAGTACTTTTGTTACCTCATGACAGAAGACCAAGGCCCTCACCACCTAAGTGGTCTTTTGGGTGTTTAAATAAGAAGCCAGCCCTTTCAGGATTGCAAAAGGTACTATTCCTCTTAATAGAGAAAACAGGCTTTCTCCCAGGGTCCTAGAGGAGACCTAATTCAAGAAGGAATTTTGATAAGGGAGGGTGGGCCCTGTCTCCTGTCCTAGTAAGGGATCAACTGGGACATTTTCTTCACGCTTGGATCTTGAGATCAAAGCAAGACAAGTGGATTTGCCAGGTGGTAGACAGACATACAGGGTATCAGCTGGAGTTCTACTCCATCCCAAAGAATAAACCATTAAAAATGTCAAGGGTTTTATTGAACCCTCTGAAAGTAACGGAACTAAGAATAGCAGTTCACAATGTTGTCCTGAAGGTGGTCAATGAGCCATCAAAATGGATCTGGTATCTACTCAGTGCTGTACATTGTTCCCATTGTGTACATGGTTCACAACTATTCTGAATTTGAAATATGTCAATTCCTTCATTTGACATGGAAGCCAGTTATTCAGGATCATTCCTCCAAAGGCTTTCTGACAACTATAGACTTACAGGATAATCATGCAGGTGAGACATTCACTTAAAGTTTCTAGATTTACCTTAAAAAAAACAAAACAAAAAAAAACATTACTTTCAGTTGAGAGTTCTTCTCTTCAGGTTATTGTCGTCACCAAGGATATTCACCAAGACACTAGCAGTCTCCTTGGAAGCTCTAAGAGGAGAAGGTCACCTGATCAGGTGACCAGGGGACACCCCTTGAGATTAGAGGAAAGGAGGTTTAAACTTCAGCAGAGGAAGGTTTTTTTTTTTTAAAGGTAAGGTCTGTTAAATTCCAGGGAGGTGGTTATGGCAGATACAATGGATACATTTAAGAGAAGATTAGATACATTTCTTTCAAAAGGGAACATACAGAGTTATGCAGTTTATCAGTAGGCTGATCAGGAAGGTCTGATAAAGACTAATTTAATTGGTAGCAGGAAAGCTATAACATTCTCAGTTACTGGGGTATGAGGAGAAGGTTGAACTTGATGGACTTGTGTCTTTAGTCAACCTAATTTACTATGTTACTATAGTCCCTTATCTCTATGACCTGATTATGTTAAGGTCCCGAACACAATAGAGCACACCGTCCAAAGCTTCAGCCATCTTTAAAGAGATAGTAGTGTCTGTTTGTCTTAAAATGTAATATTGTAGCCATTACAGCAATAAACTAAACAATGTAAGTCCCATCTCTCAAACCTTTTTGGTTTGAGAGATATATGAAGCTAAAGTTTCCCTTTCCCTGATGTGACCTGTAAAGCTGTCAGCAGGATATCCTGGTCCTGGGACCAGCCGGAGGTTCTTTAGCAGAGCCGAAATAACACAATCTTGAAACAAATACTTAATTGGAACGGTCTACAGAGTGTGCCTGGTTTGCAAGCACACTTTGTAAACTGTTACAATTAAGTATTTGTTTTTAGATAGCGGTATTTCGGCTCTGCTGAAGAGCTTCTGTTTGGTTGCATGACCAGAATCTCCTGCTGACAGCTTTACAGGTCACGTCAGGGAAAGGGGGAACTTTATCTTCATATATCTCTCAAACCATAAAGGTTTGAGAGATGGGACTTACATAGTTTAGTTTATTGCTGTAATAGTTTTTTTCAAAATGTTTTGGAAGGTGAATAAAATGTGCAACAAAGAGTCCAACCATATCTACATTGAAAGAAGAAATGCTATCCTGAGTCTGAAATCCCCAGTGAGTGAGTCGAATAAGTGTAACCGTTACCTTAGATCCAGCTCCGCTGCTTCGGCTGGTGCTGGGTTTGTATCGCTCTAAATGATGCCTCGGCATCATCCCACTAGTCACTCTTGGGACTGGGTCTGGGCGTGCTTGGCATCTGTAGTTGGCCGCCTGTGTCCTCTGGCTAGGCGGGTCAGCGGCTCTAGGTAACACAGGAGAGGTGCAGGTGCAACACCACGTTGGCCAATAAAACTGAATCAGGAAGAAGCACTGTCAAAATGTCGCCAGTAATAACACGAGCACCGTGATAAAAGGTGAATTTTACTTTAATGTCTGACTCCTGTCTTGCTTGCGCTCTGTGACAGTACATAAGGGTCATGACAACAGACGGTGATAGTGATTCACCTTTCCAGATCATACTGGACAGAATGCAGGTTCAAGATCAACGCATTGATCTTTTATCCTTGGCCTTGCAAACCTTAGCCGTACTGCTCACTTGGAACGTGCTAACCCACAACCAGTGGCCACCCCAGCTCCTGGCAGTCCATACTGCCTTTGATGCAGGGTTGATCAGAGGTTTGTCGGTATCTGCTCCACTGCCACAGCATTATAGTGGAGAGCCTGAGTTATGTTGTAGATTCCAGAATCAACTGGGCATATACTAGGAAATAATTCTGCAAACATTCCCTAGTGAGCATAGTAGGGTTGGATTTATGATTTTGCTCCTTTAGGCCAAGGCTTTTGCATGGGCGAATCCTTTATGGAAGACTGACAAACCCTTAATTTAGAACTTTAAGGAATTCATGGCCTTCTTCAAACAGGTCTTTGATGTGCCAGGTCGAGCGACCTCGGCTTCCAAACACCTTATGACCATACACCAGGGCAATTGTACAGTGGCGGAGTACGCTATTGAGTTCCGTACCCTGCCAGCCAAGGTTGGGTGGAATAATTAGGCTCTTTAGTCGCCTTTTCCCAAGGGCTTGGTGACTATGTAAAGGATGAGATTGCTTCACGTGAATTACCTAGGGACTTTGAGGAACTGATATAATTTGTCATCCTGTTTGATACTTTGGTCTGAGAGACCCTCATTCAAGGAGCACTTGCGGAAACATCCTTCTAGAGTGTCATCCCGCTTAGCTTACCCAACCAGTCCTCCCTCACCTCCCATACCTCCTGGTTCTGACCATAGGGCGGGTGAACCTATGCAGGTTGGGGCTACCCAACTATCAGTGAAGGAGAGGGCCTTTCGGAGGAGGGAGGGACTGTGCCTATACTGCCTATATGGCAAACCAGGACACTTATTGAGGTCATGCCCAGTATGTCCAGGAAACGCCCGCCCCTAAGATCTGGTCGGGGAAAAATCTTAGGTGGTATCTCCCAGTCCCCTGAGGCCTCACAGGATAAACCTATGCTTGAAGTGGTTCTTACTTGAGCTAATGAGTCTCTCTCAGTTTCTGCATTAATAGACTCATGTGCTGCCGGTTACTTTATGGATCCTGAATTTGCTGCTCGGAACCAGATTCCTTTACAGCTGCATGCCTCCCCATTGTCCGTTGAGGCCATTGATGGCAGACCCCTTCTTCCATCACACACAACTCATGAAACCTCTCTGATTTCCCTGAGGGTGGGGGCCCTCCATAAAGGAACCCTGAAGTTTCAGGTGATCAACTCCCCTCATTATGCCATAGTCCTAGGCTTTTCCATGGTTGTAGGTGCATAACCCTAGGATTGCTTGGAAGACTTACGAAATATTGTATTGGGGTCCACAGTGTGACAAATCTTGTCTTTCGCTTCAGGTTAGACTTGCCTATGCCAAGTCCTGTAGCCTACCTGAGGCCTATTTTGTTTTTGCCCATCCCCTGCCGGTACTGTTGTGTTGTGTGTTTTTTTTTTTTTTTTTTTTTTAAGAAAAAGGATGGAGAATTGCATCCATGTATTGACTTTTAGGGGTTGAACAAATTGATGGTTAAGAACGCCTATCCAGTATCTCTGATTACGGAGTTATTTGACCGTCTAAAGGGTTCCAAGATAATCACGAAACTTGATTTAAGGGCAGCCTACAACTTGGTCAGAATGAAGGAGGGCCGCATTTAACACCTGGAGCGGGCACTATGAGTACCTGGTCATGCCGTTTGGCCTTTGCAATTCTCCTGCTGTCTTCCAGGAATTTATCAATGACGTACTGAGAGACCTATTACAGAGTTGTGTGGTGGTCTATCTGGATGCCATTCATTGTCCTACATTGGAGATTCATCTTTCGGATGTATCCAAAGTGCTACTGTTACTGAGGGAGAACAACTTTTAATGTAAATTGGAAAAATGTGAATTTCACAAACCTCAAGTAACCTTTCTAGGGTACATTATTTTCTCATCTGGGCTGGCCATGGACCCCCAGAAATTGTCCGCAGTGTTGCAATGGCCTCGTCCAGTGGGACTTAAATCTATTCAAAGTTTTTTGGGATTCTCCAATTACTATCAGAAATTTATAAAAAAAAAAAAAAAAATCTCTACTATTGTCAAACCATTGTATGACCTGTAAGGGGGCCAAAGTCTTGGACTGGTCTCCTAATGCCTTGCACGCCTTTGAGGATCTCAAGGCAGCATTTGCTGCTGCTCCTGTTTCGGTGCACCTGAATCCCGCCCTACCCTTCACCCTGGAAGTCGATGCATCCGAGATTGGAGTAGGCGCCCTCCTTTCGCAGCGCTTGGCTCCAGGGTAAGCCTTACTCAGTTTGGCTGTTTTTCCAGAAAATGATCTAAAGCTGAGATGGTATATCAGACTGGGGACAGAGAATTACTGGCCCCGAAGAATCGTGACCCCTCTTGGAAGGTACTAGTTCCCCGATCTTAATTCTTAAGGATCATAAGAACCTCATGTACTTATTTGAGGCCAAACGCCTGTCGTCCTGGCAGACTAGATGAGCATTGTTCCTTTCTAGGTTCAATTACGTGGTCTCCTATCTTCTGGGCTCTAAGAATGTTAAGACGGATGCCCTATCACGCCAGTTTTGCTGCCTATCCAGGGAGGAGGTTCCTCCTACACCGATTATTCCAGATGATCGTATTCTGGCTACCATACGTACATGTATTACATCTTCCCTGAGAGAGGAGATCCTGGCTGCTCAAACGTCTGCTCTGGCGGAGAAGCCTCATAGGAGGTACTTTGTCCCTGCCCAGTTGAGCAGCAAACTGTTGGAAAAGTACCATACTTCCAAAATAGCTGGGCACATTGGGCGAGACCAGCTGATTTGGTCCTTGTCTAGACTGTTCTGGTGGCCGAGCCTTAGACTTGCCGGTCAGTCTCCTTCAGCCTGTGGATAACTGGGAACATCCCTGGTCACATCTGTCCGTCGATTTTTATGGTCGACCTTTCGGCATCCTTGGGCTTCACGGTTATCCTTATGATCGTAGACAAATTTTCTAAAATGGCTCACTTTGTACTGCTCAAAGGCCTACCATCCGTGAAGGAATTGGCGGTGGTGTTTGCTAGGGAGGTCTTTTGGTTGCATGGCATAACCAGGGTTACTTTCTCAGACAAAGGTAGCCAGTTCGCGTCTTGTTTCTGGAGATGGTTTTGCGCCCAGATGGGGATTCAGCTAGCATTCTCTTCAACGTACCACCCCCAGTCTAATGGTGTGGCAGAAAGGTCTAATCAAGCCTTAGAATAATTTCTCCGTTGCTATATCTCTGACACGATAATTGAGCTACCTTGTTACCTTGGGCAGAGTTTGCCCGGAATTGTGCCATGAACTCCTCAGAGTTATCCGTTCTTGATTAACTATTGGTTTCAACCCTCTGTCCTTCCTGAGGTCTTTCAAGCACAAGAAATGCTGGCTCTTGATGAGCATTTGAGGGCTCTCCGTTCCTCTTGGGTTCGGGTACAGCATACCCTACATGGTTCCGTGCAACAGCAGAAAAGGCAGGCTGACCATAGGCGTTTGCCGGCACCTACCTTCCAGGTGGGGGAGAGAGTATGGCTGTCATCCCGTAACCTTAACCTCCAGGTTCCATGTAACAAACTGGCTCCTCGATTCGTGTGTCCATTCTGTGTGCTGCACAGAATTATCCCTGTCACTTATACTCTGGAGCTTCCCGCCTCCATGCGCATTCACAATGTGTTTCACGTCTCCTTGCTCAAACGCTGATTTGTAACCTCTACACCTAGAGTACTGTCCAGCCAGCACCTGTTAAGGCTGGCAATCATGAGGAGTGCGTAGTACAAAGATTCTGGACTCCTGATGGGTCAGAGGGCGCCTGCAATATTTGATACATTGGAAGGGTTGTGGTCCGGAGGAGCGCTCCTTGATCCCCTCCATTGATGTTCACGCTCCTCTCTTGGTGCGCAGGTTCCATGCTCGTTTTACTGACAAGCCCCAACTGTAGCCTCAGAGGAGGGGTCTTTAAGAGGGGGTACTCTAACAGTTATCTTAGATCCATCGCCGCCACTTTGGCTGGAACTGGGTTTGTATCTCTCTAAATGACGCCTCGGCGTCATCCCAAGCATAACTCTTGGGACTGGGTCTGGGCGTGCTTGGCTTCTGTAGTGGCCGCCCGTGTCCTCTTGCTGTGTGGGTCAGCGGCTCTAGGTGAAACAGGAGAGGTGCATCATTTTTCTGGCGCGAGGCTACGTTTTTGACACAGGCCTCACTTTATTCAGGTAGCCTGGCCAGTCTCTTCCTATCTACTTCCTTGCTCCTCGTATTTCCAAGGGAACTGGATTTCTATCCAGTTACCCTTACGTTTTTGTCCAGTGTTATTGTGTTTGCTGGTTCCTGAGTTCCTGTGTATAACCCTGGCCTGCCTGACCATCGATTCTGGTGCTGACCTGGGGCTTGTCCATAAATCTCCTTAGTGTTGCCTTCCGGCTAGTGGACATCCTGTCTGGTGCAGACCTGTGGCACTGACTGACTACCTGCTCCGTGTATGACCCTGGCATGTCTGATTATCCATTCTGGTGCTGACCTGGGGCTCTGTCCATCTATCTCCTCAGTGTTGCATTCTGACTAGTGGACATCCTATCTGTTGCAGACCTGTGGCTTTAGTAGACTCCAGTCTTACTGACTGCAGGTATGAGTCAGTAGTCTTCCTTGTTGCGATCCTTTTCTGGAGACTATAGGGCCTAGTCTGGGTACTCCCCAGGGCGAGAGAGAGTACCAGTTGGCTCCAGCCTAGTCTCTCACAGTTGTAGTGGACTTTAGGCGGCTCCTATTGCTGATTGAGTTTCTAGCCTCTCTGTCACCCTCTGCCTGTGTGATTTCTCTTTATTGTGTCATTCTAATAAAGGTGAATTTTACTATACTATGTGACTCCTGTCTTGCTTGTGCTCCGTGACAATAAGAGTCAAGCGTTTGAGGTACGCTGAGCTGGCTATGAGAACAACCGGGTCAAGGTAACAAGTGAAGCTATAATGCAAATGCCTGCTGGAAAGGTAAAAGCTTTAACCTTGTATATACACCTTAATAAAAAACAGTTGTGGAACATGTTCAATTAATCACTGGGTGAGAGGAAGCGTTAGACATCATTATGAATGTGGACAAATAATAGGTCAGATATATACAGATATATTGTCTTATTAGAAAATTAAGGTTGGATTCTTTCAAAAGTAAACTGAATAATACGGACTTTGAGAGGACTTGTAGCAACTGATTGGCATATTAACCATTATCTACATATATCAAGATTGTCCTGCTTTGATTCAATTTTCAATTAAAGAAGAAGTACAATCATCTATAAAAGGATATTGCTACATGTCAAAAAGATTCAGTCAGTCATTCAGGATTCATTATTGTTGCTAAGTGGATATTTACATCGTGTTTTGTGTTTTTCCTTTTTTTCCAGTAAGTATTGTCTGCAGCGTACTTGTGATTTTACAGGTAGACTCCTCCATCTCTTTCAATTATTTTTAATATTTTTATATTTTTTGGGGAGAAGATGCTCTCTTTTTCTGTGCTCTGTTGGATGTTTTGTGTGCCCGTGTGTGTGTCTACATGGTACAGCTGAGCGCATCTATTGAGGAGTGGGACTGTGCCCCAATTAGCACTACTGTTGCAGGGGTTGCGAGTCATTTGCTAGTATGGGGTAAACCAATACGGGACGGTACGCTCTATCTTTTCCTCCACATTTTCACATCCGAAATACCATTCCACCGTGTCTGTACGTGCAGTGAGTGGGTAAGTTGTGTTCCTTATGCTGTGCTTTGGTGAAGAGCAGGTTGAAGATTTTTGAGTGGCACACAACTCATTATGGTGCTATATACTGAGCAAAGCTATTTGGGATTATAATATATATTATATGTGTTATGGTGCATTTTGATTTTGAGAGTATTGGCAATATAGTTTATAGCGTATTATAACATATAACCGATATCTGCTTACACTCTGTGATTGTGTATTGAGTAGATATCAAACAACTATATATACTTATACGTATGTCCCTTTGGAAGTATATACTTTGTGGAACAAAGTACATTTTTTTAACATATTGATCAATAAATGTTTTTGATACTATAACTATAACATATAGCAGTCTGTCGTATATTCACCCCTGATTCTAGAACACACATTAGAGCTTTGGATATTGGTTAATTTTTTCTTTATTTTTTTGAGATCCGTGTGGTGGGGATCTTTTCTCGAGCAGCTTCTGTGTGTTTCTTCTTTTCCCACCCCCATAAAGTGCGCATACACATTGTTCTATATTCAGCTACAATATTATATTGTAATACAAACAGACATTACTATCCCTTTAAGAGCTGGATTGGATGGTAAACAACCAGAAAAGTCTGTTACAGCTGGTACCAAGGGGGTTGAGTCCTTCCTCCTTGGAGGTCAAGGCACATCAAAAAAGACAGTCTTTGGGGAAGAGACTCCCTCCTCTTCCTCCACCCATTTCCCAGAATTCATGTGTCCTGCAAAGCAGTTGGAGATGCAGTGGCCATCCTATTAGTTCTTATTAGGTTTTTGTTATGGTATCTTTATATATGGTTCTATATACTCTTCCATTAGGCAGACTACCACCACTTGACTTCCCTGGAGTTTGTCCATTTCACAGGTTCTTTGTGGACCTTTCTTGCCCTGTGGAGGTTGACTTTATGACAAGCCTGTTCCTCATAGTTGAATCTCTCTGCTCTCTCCTATGGTGGTGGTCTGAAGAAATATCAGGCAGTGTTTTGGTCCACTGTATGTCACAGTCTGAGCTATCCTTTACACTCTGTGTACGTATGTTACAATTTAGCAGTCATTATGGCTCCAATTCAAATTCAGAATTCTGGTGCTAACTTATAGCGCCCTCACTAACACCGCACCCCCTATATTTCATCTCTCATTTCCAAATACACTCCCACTCGCCACCTTCGTTCTGGACATGACCTTCTCCTCTCCACAGCTCTTATTACATCCTCCCACTCCCGCCTACAGGATCTCTCCCGTGCTGCACCTCAGCTCTAGAATTCCCTCCCTGCCCCATCAGACTCTCCCCCAGCCTTCAAATCTTCAGACGCTCCCTGAAAACGCACCACTTCAGGGAAGCCTATCAACTGCCTTCATAAATATTATCACCAAGATTCATCCCTTGCCTGGACCACTGCACTCACCAGCACTTCTCACTCCCACCCACTGACTGGCAGTTCATGTGGCAGGAGGCACTTACACCCAATAGCACTTACTCCTTCTATGTCAAACCTACCTTCCTCTAGACTGTAAGCTCTCACGAGCAGGGACCTCTAATACTTCTGTTTCTTCACATTTGATTTGTACTATTTAATACTGTATGTCTATTTCCAATTGTACAGTGCTGTGGAATTAGCTGGAACTATATAAATAAAGAATAATAATTCTCTCTCAGGTGGTCTTGAAGGACGGACAGCTGCTGTCTTTTTTTTTTTTCCTGTTGGTTAGCCCTTTCCCTGCTTCTTTGGCTATGGAAGTCTATTAGGTGCTTTGAGGGGCCTATTTCTGCCTATTATTTTTTTTTTTTTCACTACCCCTGGTTTTACCGGAGTGTTTTGGTGTTTTCCTTTATTTTTAATTAGCATTTGGGTGCTTTTTTTATTTTCTTTTTCTTTACATGGCTCCTTTAAAAACTGAAGCCTACCCAAGGCCATCTTTGCTCTATTGACTTCTATGGGAGAGACTTCTTTGGGACATATCTCTGCAACTGTTTGGGCTACACCAATTAGAGAGGGCTCTACCATCCAGTCCACTTTCTGAGTGTCCACAGAGCACACCGCGGGTGGAATTACAAGGATTGCTAGGGAGAAGACTACAGTTCCCACAAAGCTCTGTTTCCCGTGCTTTCTTTCGACTGGCTGACACTTGCTTTTGACCATCTTATTTCTCGCTTACTTATCCTACTTAGAGACTGACTCTCCTTGCTCTGCTTCTCAAGTTTAACCCTTTTCATATCAGATAAGTGTTTTTATTTCTGTGTTTTAGCTTTATTCTGTGGACATTTAATCTAGGTTTACTAGATTTAGACAATCTTGGGGACATGTCTGACACTAAGGAGTGTATGAGGAAGTTCAATTCTAAGGGTTCAGGTGCTTCCACCACCCCCCGTTACCGACTGTTCCTCATGCCATACTGGCCTTCTAAGTGAATACTCCATGCCCCTCTTGTTCTGTGGCCCTAACCACTCCCCCGGGCCCCTCCATCACTGAGCAAGGGTTAAAAAATTACTTTGATCAGTGGCACAAATCCCCTCTTCAGGGAGTTTTCCATTCTTGGAAACCTCTGGCCACCTTCAAACAGGTTGACCCTGTATTCCAGAGGCACACTCGGGTTATTTGAGCATCTTCTTGAGGAAGAACTGGACTCCAGGATGATGCAGTATGTGCACTTGGATTTTTCCTTTTCTTATGGAGATTCTATGAGGCTGATCCGGTCCCTGTTGTTGAGGGACTTATTAGGGTGGTATTGGATACCCTTCAGGTCTCTTACACCACAGATGGGGTTCTACCTCTCTGCACATTTTCCAGAGGCACAGGAATAATTCCCCTATTCCCCCCCCCCCATCACATTTTTTTGATCACATCCTTATGGATGAGTGGAAAACTACTGATAATTAATGAATGCTCCTCTAAGCTATACCCTTTTTCAGTTAGGCTCTGGCTCAGTGGGCTTCTCCCCTTCCGTTTAACCCCATCTTACACTTTGCAAAGAATGCTGCCCTTCCCCTGCTGAATGCGGTGGGGCTCAAAGATCAGGCTGATAAGAGGCCTGATTCCTTACTCAAGGCCAATGTTGTGGCCACCGGGGCAGTGCTGAGGCCTATAGAGCCATTGCCTCCTGAGGTGAAGAGCTGTCAGAAGCTATGCTTACTGACGTGCCTAAAGAAAACATGTTGATTTTGGTAGCCAACATCATGGAAGATAATGCCTACATTACTGAGGCGTTGTTTGATGCAGCTAGATTTTCTGCCAAATCCTCATCTTTTTCGGTTTCTGCCTGCCTCACTTTGTGGCTCAAGATGTGGGAGGGATTTTAGGAGGAGGGACTTGACTCCACGATACCTGTGTTCCATATGTACTGAAGAGAAAAGGATTTAATAGGTATTAAAAAAAATAAATAAATAAAATCCTATTTTTCAAGGCATGTGATGAGACGAGAAGGACATGGGATCTCTCACAAGTGAAAGGATCAAGAGAATAATTAACATATCAGTCATTCAGGAAACAAAGCATTCATACAGCACAGTATTTTATGCAGCTTTTCGGAGAATGTATGATCATTTTAGACCAGATTGTGTTTTGTGGGAAGAGAACAAGCTCTTTAAGCAGGACTATACCTTTGAAGCAAGTGGCTCTTAATTTCTTTAATAGAAGGATTCACTTAATGTGTCCTTCATATAGTGTGTAACTGAACAGGGACCTAAGTATTACATTGAAAAGACTTTACAATGAAAGGACTGTCGTGTGTGTGTGTGTGTGTGTGTGTGTTGTAAGATCTGCTTATTCCTACAGGTACATTTCCATTTTAACCCCTTAAGGATCAGATGGGTGTGCAGTGCACTGAGAAGTAATGCGTTGCTCACGCCTCTGGTCCTTAAAGAATGATGTGATCAGTTTGAGGAACCTTATTACATGAATAGAGGAAATTGTGACAGCTGTAAATGAGTGATTTTCTTGATTTTCTTCCTTATTGGCTCATTGTCAGTCAAAAGGATCCCATCAGTAATATGTTCTTCTAAATTTTTCTGATTGCAACTGGGATGAGACACTGCATGCAGTAAGACTTCCTGAACACTGTGGTTAGTTTCCATACTTGAATCATTTATACTTAGAACAAAGCTTCTAATCTTCTAAAAGGATCATTTTATTGATTTAAGCTATTACCTTTACTAAATCAGCTCTATGTTGTTTAAAGTGAAAGGAGCTTTTAAATTTACAGGATATACGTTGCAGATGTAGCTGAATTTATTCCCCCACCCCCACATTAATAGTAAATAAAATGTTGATATCTTCTAATTATTCCTTTGAGTGGATTGGCTGCCCATTTGCCACTCAAAAGGCTTAACAATTTTAAGGGGCAATAATACTTAACAAGGGTACATACAAGGGTGTGTGATTCTTTGTAGAAAAAAATGTTTCACACCTGACTGGTCTTTAAAGGGTTAAAGGAGAAGTGAACCTTTATTATGGGGAAAAACACACATATATATTGAAGTGCTTTTCCTTCAAAGTAAAATGTGGGCTCTCCCACTGCTGGGAATTGCTCATTTCCAAAGCTGCAGTTTAAACTTCTGTTTTTTAATTTAATCCCTTGAGAACAAGTGACAGGCCAGGACATTCACAGAAAACCATCATTTGAGGACAGATGACGGTCCTGGCACGTCATGGGTTAATAATTGCATGGTGTGATCATCGTGAGGAAGTTGTAACTGACTGCTCCAGGACCAGAGCAGTCGGTTCCAACCATTTCCTGGGGTCTCTGCACATGATCACTGCAACGACGATCATATGGGCAAATGAAGCCCCATGACAAAGGCAATATATGTTGTAAGCATTGCTTTTGTCACTGTGGCCTCTCTCATCCTCAGTGTGATCGTTAGGCAGAGAGAAGCAGAGAACAGAGCTCCCAGTGCCCCAAATGGCCAAAAATGGGGGCTTTTGTACTGCAAGCAGGACTGGGGGGGAGTCCATGACACTTTTGACCCCTCTTTTTGCAAATTAATAAATGATTTAGAGCAAGACCACTGACCGTAGTCTGACATGTTTCGTGCTACATGGCGCTTAATCATAGACTGCGTGAACAATCAAAAGTAGCTAAATTTAAAACAAATAGTTTGGCCATGATTAGACACTTAATTAAAAGCAAACAGTGGAAACATCCTGTCAGGAAACAAACAAACACCTACACGACACCACCTCATATGACCCCTCCCATTTGGCCTCATCCACGGCTATAGTCGAGGCAACTGCAAAACAAATTCTTAACTTAAACCCTGTCCTACCTGACCTTACCTGTCCAAATGAGAAAAGGAACAGTGTGATGTTGTGGAAGCATTACGCATGGTATACAAAGTGGTGTATGGATATATAATGAAGTGGGAAGGAGAAGGAAACCCCCCCCCTCCCCACCAATAAATCAAAATTTGATAGACTAGTATAATTGCCATGTGTTAATATTAATGCGGCTTGATGGTTCCAATTAGACATTAGATCCGGTTAAGCATACCCCGAAATAGTCCCCCACACATACAGGTGTATACATCTGTGGGGAAACCCAGGGACGTCCATCAACCATACTATGTCTCATAGGAACCCTCAAAAAAACCACAACAGACACATATCAGAGTGGAATAATCATTCATATTAAAGAAATACTAAATAATTGAGTGCGATTAAATGTAAGTACAGAAGTATTTAAACATTTGAGGAAATGCGTTAAAAATATGGGTAATATCCCATTCAGCATTAAGCCCATTTCAAACCCTAGTCTTGAGGTTTAAAATCCAAAAGGCTTCACGCTCCTCTAAAAGCCAATTAATATCTCCTCCTCTCCAGGGTAAACGTACCTTCTCTATGCCCACAAACTGCAAACATGTTAAAACACTTTGTAGACCGTTCAATGAAGTAGTTCTTTTTAGATTTTGGTATCACTGCTCTGCTGAAGAGCTGCTTCGAGTCGGCCAACTCTATTCTTCTGCTGTCAGCTTTTACAGCTGACTGCAGGGAAAGGGGAACTTTAAAACATTCTATCTCTCAAACGTAAAGGTTTGAGAGATATGACTTGCACCGATGGATTTCTTTTTTCCTTAGCTACAATAATACTTATTATTATTATAAGACATTATTATGCCTTTAAAGATATACCTGGAGGCATGGCCTCGGTACCGAAAGACTGTTCATCACCTATCCTCCTCCCATGTTGTGCCCTTGTTCCCTACTCCTTCAGAGACTCACAAATCAATGCATGCCAGGTCACATGAAGATTTGTGACTCCCTGAATGAGGAGGAAACGAGGCAAACATGGGAGGGGAGGTGATTAACAGACTTTAGGTACTGAGCTATACAGCGGCAATCCCTCTGGCGATGTTATCAGGTAAATCTTTAACGTCTAAAATCTGTTACCAAACAGATTACAAAAAACCAAAAGGCAGATTTAAAGCATTATTGGAGAAGAATATTTGATTACAGATAACTGAGTGGTGAGAGTTCCACTTTAAATAAATAAATCCCATTTAGACTGTAAGCTCCTTGGGGCAGAGACATCTCTCCTATTTATTGTAACATACGTCTGTTGTAAGGCGCTGCGTACACTGTGTGGCGCCATATAAATAAAGATCTACATAATATACAAAGCACAAGACTTTATGCCTTACACTGTCTGTGTGGACCCCTGATTAAAAAAAAAATATATTGGTGTATCTGGAACATATAGCTTACTTTCCCTTTAAGGATGCACATTGCAGAATAATGCATATGCATTGCAAAACTCTCTGTTCCTTAAGTGTTAAAGGAAATTTTAAGAATACAGATGAGCTGAAAGGGCTGAATGGGATTTGGACATCTGACGTCACCAGATTTAGGAGGTTGAGAGGAAGGATTCTTCCCTGTTACTATAGCAACAAAAGTACAGCTCTTTTATTTTCTTCCCTTAACATGCTATTGTATTTGGGAATGGTCTAGGAGGTACTGTACCTTTAGAACCTATATGGCTGTCTCCGACTCTGCTTGTGACAGCATAGTCATAAACGGTAATAGTCGAGATTTGCAATTAGAGGAATTTCTTGCATCCAAGAGGTTTAAAAAAAAAAATAAAATAAATAGTCCACAATTAGGTTTTAGGAATATAAGATCAGATAATCTGATTTTCCTTCTGAAAGAACAGGATAATTAAAATGTGATTCCATTTTGATTTTTAGGGGGTATTTTCTGAAATAAATGGATCATTTTTTTCTGTTACATTATCACTGAATATGATCACTTGTATTTCATTGTCACTTAATACTTTGCTTGATGTTTATGTGCTTGCTACCTTTTTGTGTTCATTGCAGTATCCAAACCATGCCATTGGTCAAGAGGAATATAGAGCCTAGGCATCTTTGTCGTGGAACCTTACCAGATGGCATAACCAGTGAGCTGGAATGTGTAACGAACAGCACCCTAGCTGCCATTATCCGACAACTGAGCAGTCTAAGTATGTCTACTGATTCATGTGTAATAATAATGGTTTAACCCCTTGGGAACCAGAGGGGTGTGCAAGGCATTGTAAAATAATGTATAGCACAACTCTCTGATCCTTTAAGAATTTATTTGCACATTTTTATGAAAAAGCGCTACCGGACCCAGTTTTTCAGCCTATCTTCCCTACTACAATCAAACCATACACATGGACTATTCTATTAAAGGGGAACTTTCTTGAGGATCGTGCCCACTGGCATGTTTGTTTGCATGGAGCAAACTTGCTGATAAATATTTGGCTACATTGTATCAACAAGGGAACAGAAAGGGGATCTAAAAAGAGACCCCTGATGCACCCTTGTTATTACCATGAGAGATTCTGACCTGCAGTAATCTGAAGTCTTGCAATTCAGCTGATTGGGATGTGTGTACAGCCCCCATTGTCTGTAGTGAAAGGCTTCCAAGCCTGATGGTTTATTGAGGCTGTGGGCACAACCAATGAAGTTTATTGCTGACAGCCACAAATTTTCAGGCTGCATTGTAGCTCAAAATGTACTGACTCTCTGAAAGGCTTAAAGGGACAGTAATGTCCCATAAAAAATTCTTATAGTTTTGTAGAGGATAAAAAAATAAACTCCATGGCACAAATCCTAGCTCTCAAACCATAGTGGTTTAAGAGATATATGCATTCAAAGGACCCCCCCCCCCTTCTCACACACAGCGCTGATATCCGGAGATCCCTGTCTGGGGACCAGCCAGTGGCTGTGCAGCAGAGCTGAAATCACATTACTGGAAAAGAATTACTTCATTGGAACAGTCTACAAAGTGTGCCTGGTTTGCAAGCATACATTGTAGACCATTCCAGTGAAGTAGTTTGTTTTAAATAATGTGATTTCGGCTCTGCTGAAGAGCCTCCTTTTGTCGGCCAACACAGATCTCCTGTGGTCAGCTTTACAGTTGACATCAGGAGAAGGGGAGGGAGGGGGGGACTTTGAATGCAAATATCTCTCAAACCATAGTGGTTTGAGAGAGAGGATTTGTGCCATAGAGTTTTTTTTATTCTCTACAAAACTAAAATCATTTTTTATGGGACCATAAGTCATAATAGGGAGGTCTAGCTTCAAAACAATACGCAGTACCTGCACTGCTACATATTGAGGACTGGCCAAATCATGGAAATCCGGCCTTTCTCCTCATATATCGTACTTGGAGAAAAAAGGTGGCATGTAATCTTAATGGAAAAACTGCAAGTCTTCACATCTTCCTAAAAACCTGGGTCTGTGGCTCCAGAACCGGTCCTATCTCACACTCAGGAAGATGTAACACAGTAATACCCTTCTCATGCCATTGTCCCCTCCTTCTCCCACCTTTCTTTCCTTTCTTACCTATATCAACAATTGTGTCAAACAATGTGAATTATTGCCTTTTTATTTAAAAGTTTTAAAATAAAAATATTTTTTCTGCTGTGCAATGCCTTAGATACCTCTCTTGCACTCTAAGGGTTAAAACTGCCCCATATGCACAGAGAAAGCGGAATAATTCTGGGGTAAGTCAGCTGCACTAAACTGGACAAATGAAATTCTTATTGATTTAATTAGGATGTGTAAACCTCTTCAGTGTTAGTGGTTTCTAACTTGGAGATATTTCTAGAATCCAAGGGGTTAAAAGCTCCATTTAAATAATTGAAAATTTGCAGAATTCTGTTGGTTCCTTATGCTGCAGTTGGCTTGCCCCAGAATTACTCCACTTTATTTGTGCATATGGACCACTGTTCTGAAATTGTAATCAAAAATAAAAGTGATATACAGTTGGTCCGGAAATATTTGGACACTGACACAATTTTCATCATTTTGGCTCTACTCCATCACTATGGATTTGAAATGAAACAACCGAGATGCAATTGACTTTCAGCTTTAATTCAAGGAGTTGAACAAAAATATGGTATGAAATGTTTAGAAATTACAACCGTTTTCATACGCACTCCCCTTATTTCAGGGGCTCAAATGTAATTGGACAAATGAACACAATCATAAATAAAATGTTAATTTTTAATACTTTGTTGAGAATCCTTTGCAGGCAATGACTGCTTGAAGTCTGGAATGCATGGACATCACCGAATCCTGTGTTTCCTCCTTTGTGGTGCTTTGCCAGGCCTTTACTACAGCTGTCTTCAGTTGTTGTTTGTTCATGGGTCTTTCTGCCTTAAGTTTTGTCTTCAGCAAGTGAAATGTATGCTTGATCGGGTTGAGATCAGGTGATTGACTCGACCATTGCAGAATATTCCACTTCTTTGCCTTAAACTCTTTGGTTGCTTTCGCAGTATGTTTTGGGTCATTGTCCATCTGTAAAGTGAAGCGCTGTCCAATCAACTTCCTTGAATTTTGCTGAATCTGAGCAGACAGTATATCCCTATACACTTTAGAATTCATCCGGCTGCTTCTGTCTTCTGTCGCATCATCAATAAACCCTACTGACCCAGTGCCATTGGAAGCCATGCATGCCTATGCTATCACACTACCTCCTCCGTGTTGTACAGATGATGTGGTATGCTTCAGATCATGAGCTGTTCCAAGCCTTCTCCATACTTTTTTCTTCCCATCATTCTGTTACAGGTTGATCTTGGTTTTATCTGTCCAAAGAATGCTGTTCCAGAACTGGGCAACGTCTAATCTGGCCTTTCTATTCTTGAGGCTTATGAATGGTTTGCACCTTGTGGTAAGCTCTCTGTATTTGCTCTCGTGAAGTCCTCTTCTCTTTATGGTAGACTTGGATAATGAGCCTACCTTCTGGAGAGTGTTCTTCACTTGGCTGGATGTTGTGAAGGGGATTTTCTTTACCATGGAAAGGATCCTACGATCATCCACCACTGTTGTATTCTGTGGATGTCCAGGCCTTTTTGTGTTGCAACAAACAAGAAGAAAAAAGAGGGAGAGGGGTGCCAATAGTATATTATCTCCATATACCAGATAGTAATATGTCTTATATAGATCAACTCACGTTTATATTTAGTTGATCTAGAGACATATGCCAATGATCAACATAAATCACATGCAGGGTACTTTACTCGTCCCTGCTTGGGTCTCTCAATCTCTGATCGATGTGGAAATGCTCCAGTCCGACAGTCCAAATAGAAGGAACATAGTACACTCTTGGATCTCTCAATCTTCAACCAATATGGGGATAATCCAATCCGGGTAAAAGGAACATCTGAGGCTGTAGGCTACAGGATGATCAGGAGAGATCGCAGATATATGACTTCAAATATATAATTAATCAGGCTGAGGCGCGGTATGCCAGCGGGCGGAGAAAGAGTCTTTTGTGCAGTGGCTCTCAGCCTCACTGTAACTGCCTGCCGCAGCAGTGAGTTCGAGTGAGGCTGAGAGACACTGCACAAAAGACTCTCTCTCCACCCGCTGGCATACCGCGCCTCAGTCTGACAAATTATATATTTGAAGTCTGATATCTGCGATCTCTCCTGATCATCCTGTAGCCTACAGCCTCAGATGTTCCTTTTACCCTGATTGGATTATCCCCATATTGGTTGAAGATTGAGACATCCAAGCAGGGACTACGTTCCTATTTGGACTGTCGGATTGGAGCATTTCCACATCGATCAGGGATAGAGACCCAAGCAGGGACGAGTAAAGTACTCTGCATGTGATTTATACTGATCATTGGCATATGTCTCTAGATCAACTAAATATAAATGTGAGTTGATCTATATCATACATGTTACTATCTGGTATATAGAGAATATACTACTGGAGCCCCTCTCCCTCTTTTTTCTTCTTGTTTGAATATACTACTACTCCGTATGGCACGAGAGTGGATAAGAGTGTAGCTGCCAGGAGATACTGTTTAAGGGGAACAGTTAATATATCCCCAAAGCGTCATTGCTGAATTACACATGTGTTTTATTCGGCCACCTTACTTGTGAGTAGTTCTTACGGTGGTGGTTGGTGTTTTTGATCCTTAGAAGGTTTTACACAAGGAGAGCGCCTCCTTTTTCTTCTTCTTTTCCCTTTTTGTGTTGCAGAGCTCACCAGTGCATTCTTTTTTCTCAGAATGTACTAAACTGTTGATTTTGCCACTCCTAGTGTTCCTGCTATCTCTCATGGGTTTTTGTTTTTTTTCTTGCAGCCTAAGGATGGCCAGTTTCACTTGCATTGAGAGCTCCTTTGACAGCATGTTGTGGGTTCACAGCAACAGCTTCCAAATGCAAATGCCACACCTGGAATCAACTCCAGACCTATTACCTGTTTAATTGATGAAGAAATAATGAAGGAATAGCCCACAGCTGTCCATGAAACAGCTTTTGAGTCAATTGTCCAATTACTTTTGGTCTCTTGAAAAAGATGGGGCTACATATTAAAGAGCTGTAATTCCTAATCCCTTCCTCCAGTTTGGATGTGAATACCCTTATATTATAGCTGTGAGACTGCACTTTAAGCCCATATTCATTATTTAACTGTAACTTGAATTTATTTTGGTAAACAGCCGAAATAACAAAACATGTGTCGGTGTCCAATTATTTCTGGACCTAACTATATAGTACAAAGGTATTTAAAATGCAAACTTTCACTTAATAATTTTTATACACATTTTGTAATGTGCTAAGAAATCATAAACCGTATCTGAATATCTCTAATACGTTTTACTTTCTTAAAAAGAAGTATTTGTTCTGGCCTGCTTTTGATTTTGGCCATTCCAATTTTGTCATTTGTGCATAAAGTGCAACCTCCATGTTACTTTACCCTTTTGGTCTTGGTCTTTCATTACAAAACATATAATGTTTGAAACTTTGTATGAAACCTTGTGTGTCAGGCTGTGACACACACATTTGCATTTCAGGCTTGTGCTAGCCTGATTTACAGTTGTCAGAATGTCACAGTTGTATAGCGTGACTGCAGAAAACAGGAAACTGAGTATATGTTGGAAGTTAGAAGCAACGTTACTATAATTGAAACCCGAAGTAAAAAAGGTAGAAGGCCAAACAACTCAAAAAATGACAAAAGTCTCTTGAATCAAGGTAACTGTTTGCCCAGCCTATATCATTAAGAAGAGGCTGGTACCTTTTAGGGTAAGAGGTGTATCGGATTTGTCTCTGAGAGGTCCCCCGTCCCCCCTTGGAATTCTGGTTGGGATAACTTCTTGTGAAACACATCCCTCCGGTAGGTGAGGTGCATTTCTTTGGGTTCTCTGTCTTGGTGACTACCTTCCTGCTTTGTTTTTTTTTTTTTTTTTTTTTTTTTTTTTCTTGCTATATGTAAAAAGTGAAGGCTGTTGCTACTGCTAGGCAGTGGTTAAATGTAGCTGGGAGGGAGTCTCTCCCTCCAGAGAGCTTTCAAGTACCCTGCCTCCTAGAGAGAGCACGTTAACCCCATCATTTCTGTATTCCACAAGGGCTAAGAGAAAATAATTTGTCAGCAAGTACACAAAACCGCCTTTTGTAATTTGACTTCCACTAATGTACTGAAGTAAATCCGTGCTGGTTCTTCTGCCTTTAATTACACTATTGATTGTTGTGTCTGTTCTACACAGTGATCGAATACACAGTGCTTAAATAAATGACAGACCCCTTTTAGTTGCCAGCACATGTTCAGTCTAAAAAGGTCTGTTTTTTTTTTTTTTTTTGTTTTTTTTTTAATTCAGTATATGTAAAATACTAACCCAAATATATCATCTGATTTAAAAAAGTAAAGAGATTAAAACTCTATTCAGAAAGAAACACTGATAAAGTTTAATAAGAATTGATAGATTTTTGTCCATAATTTACCAATATAGGTAATGGCCAGCTGTTATCAATTTTAGCCTGCTACCTCTAGCCAGGTAAGAAATAATTGAGCATGCCCAGTTCATTTCCAGTTTTAAAAAATTGTTCTTAACATACTGATCTTTTTTACTTTGTATGTAAGCTTACTCCATGGCATGCCTTTAAGTAACTACCTCTAATAGCCTCTTCCCTCTCCCTACTACTTCCATGATAATGATTTTAATAGACTGGCAAAAGAGTATCCATAGGACCTCTGCCCCCACTTGTATTACTTTGTTGGAGTGCGGAGGATCCCTGAACCCCTTTTGCCATGCATTGCTATATCTTGATATATTGGAGAGAAAGTAGTTACCCTAGCCAGCTCCTCCCAGAACCTCTAAAATTGTTTGAAGTGGCAGTTAATTTCTTTTCTAAATATGTGTTCCTATAAATAAGCTCAATAAGTCCGCTGCACACATTGTGCTCTTTAACCCCGAATTAACTAGATTGAAAACAGTCAGTACAGTTTTACTTTAAATATATATTTTCATTAAATCTAGTATGCTCTGTTTTGCTGTCCACTTGCCAGTGTGGACAGTGAAGCAGGAAGAAGTACTTGCATAGAAGCTGCTACTCCACTACTCCTCAGAATGGACTGGGTATTGATAACAAAGATAAGACTTTTTATTATGAGCATTAGAAGCAGCAACTGAATCTGTTCAACAGTTTACACAGAAAATAATGACAATGGTTACTTTATATACATTTAGGTCCGGAAATATTTGGACACTGACACAAGTTTTGTTATTTCTTTTGTTTACCAAAATAAATTCAAGTTACAATTAAATAGTGAATATTGCCTTAACCCCTTAGTGACGGCCGCGTGCAGACGCGGCCGTCACTTAACGTCCGTCTAACATTTTTTTTTTTTTTATTAAAACAATCCGGAGTCCCCGAACGGCGCGCAGCCGCGCGGGGAGCCGGATTTCCGGGACGTACATGTACGTCCTCTGTCACTAAGTGACAGCCACACAGGACGTACATGTACGTCCTGTGTCACGAAGGGGTTAAATTGCAGTTTCTTAGCTTTCATTTGAGGGTATTCACATCCAGATTGGAGGAAGGGTTTAGGAATTACAGCTCTTTAATATGTAGCTCCCTCTTTTTCAGGGGACAAAAACTAATTGGACAATTTACTCAGAAGCTGTTTCATGGACAGGTGTGGGCTATTCCTTTGTTATTTCTTCATCAATTAAGGAGGAAAAAGGTCTGGAGTTGATTCCAGGTGTGGCATTCACATTTGGAAGCGGTTGCTCTGAACCCACAACATATGGTCTAAGGAGCTTTCAATGCAAGTGAAACCGGACATCCTTAGGGTGCAAAAAAAAAAAAATCCATCAGAGCGATGGCAGGAACATTAGGAGTGGCTAAATCAACAGTCTGGAACATTCGGAGAAATAAAGAATGCACTGGTGAGCTCTGCAACACAAATGCCTGGATGTCCATGGAAGACAGCAGTGTTGGATGATCATAGGATCCTTTACATGGTAAAAACCATTTCACAACATTCAGCCAAGTGAAGAACACTCTCCAGGAGGTAGGCATATCATTATCCAAGTCTTCCATAATGAGAAGACTTCACGAGAGCAAATACAGAGGGTTCACCACAAGGTGCCAACCATTCATAAGCCTCAAGTATAGAAAGGCCTGAAATATCTTTACAAAAATAAATAAATACATAAATAAATAAAAAAGCCAGCCCAGTTCTGGAACAACATTCTTTGGACAGAAGAAACTAAGATCAACCTGTATCAGAATGATGAAAGAAAAGAGTATGGATAAGGGTTGGAACAGCTCATGACCCGAAGCGTACCACATCATCTGTAAAACACAGTAGAGGTAGTGTGATGGCATGGGCATGCATGGCTTCCAATGGCACTGGGTCACTAGTGTTTATTGATGATGTGACAGAAGCAGCTGGATGAATTCTGAAGTGTATAGGGATATATTGTCTACTCAGATTCAGCCAAATTTGAAGTTGATTGGAAGGCACTTCACTTTGCAAATGGACAATCACCCGAAACATACTGCGAAAGCAACCCAGGCGTTTAAGGCAAAGAAGTGGAATATTCTGCAATGGCCGAGTCAATCACCTGATCTCAACCTGATCGAGCATGCATTTCACTTGCTGAACACAAAAATTAAGGCAGAAAGACCCACGAACAATCAACAACTGAAGACAGATGCAGTAAAGGCCTGGCAAAGCATCACAAAGCAGGAAACCCAGCATTTGGTGATATCCATGCGTTCCAGATTTCCAGCAGCCATTGCCTACAAAGGATTCTCAACAAAGTATTAAAAATGAACATTTTATTCATGATTGTATTAATTTGTCCAATTATATTTGAGCCCCTGAAATATGGGGACTTTGTATGAAAAAGGTTGCAATTCCTAAATGTCTCTTACAATATTTTTGTTCAACCCCTTGAATAAAAGCTGAAAGTCTGCACTTCAATTGCATCTCAGGAGTTTCATTTCAAATCCATAGTGGTGGAGTACAGAGCCAAAATGATGAAAATTGTGTCAGTGTTCAAATATTTCCAGACCTACTTGTATCTGATTTAAGAATGCTTGCGTTGTGTGTATGAAAGGGGTATGGTAACTATTTTGTTTCCTCCATGGAGTCTGTTGAATGGATCCTGTTTGTAATAAGATGCACTTTTATGGCTGTTAGATTCGTTTCCACTGGAGCCCAGTCTCCGTTCTGGCTAAGTAGGAAAGGGAGATATTTTCCTTCTCCATATTTTTATCTCATAAAGCAATCATCCTTTTTTCCCCAGACATGTGAACCATAATGTGCATCCCTTTTGGAAGAGTTGAGGTCTATATATGTAGCTCTTGGGATAATTTGGTTGCCTGTCATTGGTTTACATTATCAGAGTTTGCAGTCCTTACATTAGTAGCTGAGTTTTCAAGTCCTTCTTCCTACTTCATTAAATCTTTCAGACCATCACCGGACATGCATCCTCCTGTTTTTTGTGTGATTCCCTTATTATTCAACCCCACTGCTGGTTATGTGTCTGAACATTTGGCTTCTATTATCCTGGGTGGGTCGTCTGGCTTTGTTTGATTTGCAGCATTGTCAGTGACCTGTCATTCCTAGATTTGTCAATAACTGATCCATCAAAAAACGCGACACTCTTTGGATGTGCTAAATTGTCTACACTCACCAGTATGCTAGTGTAGTGATCCTGAGGCCCTGCACCTGCTGTGGCACTGTGATTCTTGGCTGAGGATGATGGGAGTTGTAGTTTAGCCCTTTGAATGCCAGAGGGGTACACAACTCATTGCTCTGCAATGCTTTGCGTATCCCTCTGGCACTCAAAGGGTTAAGGGCTGGAGTATATCAGCCTTGGACTAAACAGTGGGCTTTAGGCTTTGTGCAGAAAACAAAAGATGGCCAATTCTGGAACATAACAGCATCACAGATTGAAATGAAAGGTTCAGTTAATTTACTTTGTAATGTGTATGAGATCTCTATACCATTTAGTGACTTAAAAGACTCTCTTAAACTATTTGGCATGTTTCTATCCCCCAGGGCTCACCGTAAAGGTGGAGTAATGTTGCACCAAACCAGCTGCAACAGAGGAGCAAATATACATTTTCATTTGACATAACCATTTGTGTGCAAATCAATGCATTGCACACTGCTCTGGCACTCAGAGGGTTAACTGGACCCTTTAACCCCCTTGAATGCTAGAGAGGTCCCAAACACCTTTTAAAATGAAACTGCCACCTTTAACAAAGATGGCTCAAAACAATTCCTCATCTGGCAACTAGCTGCTCAGGACGGAGCGCAGACCTCTTTTTCCATAGTGACGTCTGCACCCCCTGCGCTGTCAGTCCCAGCCTGCTCTACGAGGTGTTGCTAGAAGGGACTGACGGCGCAGAAAGATGTCTGCACCCCGTCCTGCCTATCAGTCCTGGAGCAGTGGATAATTTCCATTAACCAGCTGCTACTGAGCAGCTAGTTGCCAGATGAGGAATGATTTGGGGCCATATTTGTTAAAGGTGGTAGTTCCGCTTTAAAGCAATGCATTTGTGATATATCTCTCTCTCTCTCTCTCTCTCTCTCTCTCTCTCTCTCTCTCTCTAAATCAACGGGAATTTGGAGAAGTTTCGTTTGTTACCTACAGTGCAGTTGATTTGCTCCAATATTGCTTCTTTTAACCCTTTGAGTGCCAGAGGGGTACACAACACATTGTGAAGCGATGTATGGTGTACCCCTCTGGTACTCAAAGGGTTAATCTTTGTATAAGGTTCTTTGGGTTTTATTCACAAATTAAAGATAAGCTGTTCTGGTGAAAACAAGCTGCACCCTATGGAGCAAATACAGTTCTCCAAACTCCCATTTCTCTAAATGTAGCTTTTAACCCCTTGAATGCTAGAGGTCTCCAAGAGCTCTATGGCATTCAAATGGCTTTAAACCCCCCCCCCCTCCCCACACAAATCAGCAGGAAGTTATGTTTCTCCCCTGTGGTGTAGTTATTATTCTCCAGGGTTGTTTCCTTTTGTGGACAATGCCATTTGTGTAGTCCTTGGTAACAAAATATATAAAGCTGGTAACCAAATAAATAAAGGACAAAAGTGAGCACTATATGTGAATTTTCTAAAAGCTGCCATTTTTTTTTCTCTCCATTTGCCAGGCAAACATGCAGAAGACATATTTGGAGAGTTGTTTAATGAGGCGAACAGTTTCTACATCAGAGCAAATTCTCTTCAGGACAGAATTGATCGCCTCGCTGTCAAAGTCACCCAGCTGGATTCTACAGTGGAAGAGGGTGGGTAGCTGCATGCAATCACTGTGTTGGAAGTAACAGATAAACAACTACCGCTGTTAATTACTCTGCAATTGCTGCCTCTTAGCTGGAGTTCCCTGTTGTCACTTCCAAGAAGCCGAGCGTACGCGTGGCGTATCAAGCTCTAATTGGCATAAAACATATTGTCACCAACTTTATCTCCATCATTTGTATGGAAACTTGCTCAGACTGATTTAAGAAATAGTGCATGTCTGTCTAAACAGCTGAGCTCCCTCCTACGCACAGATAGTCATGATAAAATACAAACCCTGGGTTTTAGCTTAATTTCTCATGTATTTATGCACAGCGAAAGTGGAGTAATGCTGGGCTAGCCAAGTGCATCATAAGAGACAAATAGAAATGATCATCGTTCACATTAATTTAACCTTTTAAGGGACAGAGGGTGTGCAAAACATTGCAGAACAATGCTTTGTGCACCCCTCTGGTCCTTAAAAGGTTAAATGGGGCTCTTCAACCCTTGAATACTAGAGAGGTCTCTAATATTCAAAGGGTTAAAAGCCTCATTTAAGTCAATGGGACAGTTGTGTGTTTGTTTTTATTTAAAAAACAAAAAAACAAAAAAAACTTTATTTTTATAAACCAATTCTTCACAGCCAGGTCTTTGGTACAAAATGTAGCAGAGAAAAAATAGTGTTCTTACAATATGAACAATAGAAAAGCATTAAACTACAGATCAGTCACAGAAATGTAGGCCAGTCTGTTTGTTTGTTTGTTTTTTTTTTGTTTTGTTTTGTTTTGTTTTTTTTCTTCCCCATAACAATCCTGTATACCTACAAGAGCTATCACACCACAACAGATGCACAACGTGAACAGGGGAGGATGAGGAGGAAAAAAAAAAAAAAAAAGGGTAGAGGGGAGAGGAAAGGGAGAAAGAAATGGGGGGGGGGGGTAAGAAAGACCAATGGGTCTGGAGGGTAAACGAGGGACGGAGCATAAGCTGCAACCCCAGGGAAAGAGGGCTAGAGGGGTGTAGGGAGTGAGGCCCAAGCCAACCAAAGAGCACAGATGGAGGGTTCCCTACAAACTCTCTACCATTACAGACTCTGTTCAGTGTCCGCGTGCACCAAAGGTTATTATGACAGAGAAGAGAATCCTAATGGGTCTCTGTGAAGCGCTCCATCAGATCAATGGAAGAGATTTTGCAATGGGACAGTTTTAATTCTTCTCTGTAGTGCAATGTGTGCCCCAGAATTAATTCACTTTTCTTTGTGCCTAAGGCCCTTAGAATTGCAATATACTAATAGATCTGGCTGAATGGAAAACAATTCTGTTACATTGCTTAGTCTCGCCAAAACATCTCTCTTATATATTAATGGGGCAATTTAACTTTTGTAATTTATTAGAAAACTAACGACAAAGTACAAATTACTCATGTGAAACACGTTCTAAAATTCACAAATATCTGTGCAAAAGGTTTCTTGTATTGATAGAACTTAAAGGAGAACTGTACCCTAGTAATAAGTGGCCTTTAATTTGACTATATGTCCTTTATACAGCAGTCATGTATATCTGTCTATATGTATTTTGCATTATATCTGCAGTTTCCTGTATTTAGTGATCTGTATTAAAGTCTGCCTCACGCTCACACCTCTTCAAAACAAACCTGGTCTGCAGCAGACCCATTGGATTGTAAGAGACACAACCCCTTGTCAGTCTTTAGCAGTGCACTAAAGGCCTCTTTCACAAGCATGACACCAACATAGTAATGCTGTGTTGGTTATGTCACCCATAGTGAAACATGTTGAACTATGCTAGTTTTCTCATGGGCCTTAACAGATGGTCTCACCTAGGTAGCTGTCCTTCACACAGTGTATGTGTAGCATTCAAAATTGTCCTCATTTCCTTCAACTCTCTAAGCTCTGTGCATGGGGGACTGATCTCTTCTCCTGTAATCTCTATTGCCATATCACTTTTTATCCTTGATTTTCCCTACTTCTGGAATGCCCTGCCTCCGGGCATTTGCCAAGCCTGAACCCTCAACAACTCAAAATCAAAACTAAAAGAGCACCTTTTAAATGTAACACTACTGTATTATGTAAACCTTCTCATTCGCATCAGAACTATCACTTCCTCCTCTACCAGATTGTATGTTTGTTACTCATCCTATACTTGGATTGTAAACTTCACGGGGTAGGGATCTCCTGTTATTATGTTTGAATACCTAGTGTATCTCTTATGATAGTCTGCATATCTTCTTAAATATTGTACGTATTGTATCCTCTTCTTTATTAAATGTAAAGTGCTAAGTACACCTGTTGGCACTATATGAATAAAAAAAATATATACATACAAGGTTTATGACATAATTGAAAAAGTGCCTAGAATGGAAAAGATCAGGTCACATAGCAAAAAGACATGATGTTAGATGGACCAAACCAATTTTGCAATAGATTTCACTTCAAACTAAATTCCCAAGAAGACCAAAGACAAGATAGGTTGATGAAACTACAGCACAAGACCGAAATTGTTTCAAACTTGCTGAGGAGTTCATCATCCTATAGTGGATGGACAACAGCTGAAGATGATGATGAGCGTTTATATATATATATATATTAAGCCATGGAATAAGTACACACACAGGTCTTGTGAAAAAGTGCTGGTTTATTTGTGAATGTTTCGGCCCCCTGGAGGGCCTCTATCAAGACCGTCCAGGGGGCCGAAACGTTATTCCATGGCTTGGTACCATTTCTGTTTGTTATATCATTTTGTAGCACCAGGCATTAGTAACATTATTTATACTTGTCAAATAGGAGTATCCATTCCTTCCTAATTTATATACATTATGTCAACTATTTCTTTTAGCTTTTTTCAGTACAGATTACTATATACAGGAAACTGCAGATGTAAAACAAAAAAATATACCTGACCTCCATATGAAGGAGAGCGAAGAAGGTAGATGAATCTGTTAAATTAAGTCACGTATTTCTTGTGTATAGTTAGCCTTTAACTTAACAGGTGCACTTTAAGTGATAAGATACAGTGTGTTTTTGTTTGTTTTTTGTCTTTCTTTAGCAGGCTGATTAGTCAGGTGGGAAAAAACACATCTGAAATATTGTAGGTACTTATCAAGCCTTTTAATATATACAGGGGTGGCTTTAGGTTTCGAGGGGCCCTAAGCAAAATAATTCAGGTGGGACCTCCCTCTTTGTTTAATACAAACCATTGGATTTAATATTACATAAAATTACACAACAGGCCCAGTATATTATTTATAGAAATTATTATAATGGTATGACATTTATATATTAACAATATTCTCTTATATCAACTTATTAGTGCCATATCTGCACTTAAACTCAGACCTGTGAGTGCCACACCTCAAATGACTCTTTACTTTCCCAAATTCATCCCTCATACACCAGGGAGGAGATGCACTAAAGGTCAAGAAGGGGCTGGTTTGGTGATATTCGTGCATACTGTCTATATGCCATCAACAAAATATGATAAAACATGTCTTTGAAGCACCAACATGAGTCTACCATGCCTTCGACAGGGTGGCAAATTTGCACTGACTACTTTGACAATGGTCCATTTGCATATGGACTAACGTGTCGCAATGCCACATGCACGATGCTCCAATAGCAGCTTTACTGTTGGAGTTCATTTACAACTGGCGATGATGAGATCTGCCTATAGCTCCCTAAGGAGCCAGAGTACAGTTTGCTGTCTCTGCTAAAGAGCAGAGACAGCAAGTGCCCTTCTGTAACCCTTTCAGCGCCATAGCGTGCACACACCTGTGGCTGTGGAAGGGTTAATATTACGATCTTTGGATGCTTGCTGGATATCCAAAACAATGGCTAATATTGATCCAATAAAACTCTAACTGTATAGCACAATGGATTGGTACATTAGTATGTTGTTAATCAATAAAGTGGTATCCCACAACACACTAAGTGTAAGTGACACATAGAACCTATAAATAAAAAGTCCATTGAAAAAATAAAAACAAAATAAATTGCTAAGTGCACTGCTTCTAACTAATAAAGAAATACTATATTAACTGGAATAAACTAACAAGTTATCCAGTATGAAGTATCTGTGACAGAATGGATTCCAGTCTCTTTCTATAAGATCCTGTCGGAGTCATGATTGCCACTCTGCTTGTCTCCACCTCGGGCTCGTGTTGTCTCCCAATCACTGCCACCTTCGCCAGAAAAGACAAACGTGGCAGTGAGTTGGAGAGAAGAACACTGGACTGAGGTGAAGACTGGCAGAGTGGCAACCATCATGCTGACATGAACCGTTTTGTCACTGATACATCATATTGGACAAACTTGTTTAGTTTATTCCAGTTTATGTAGTACAATGGACGTTTTTATTTATATGTTCTATCTGACACTTTATATTTAGATTGTTGTGGAGCACCGCTTTTTTGATTTTGATTGACCACATACTGATGTATCAATCCATTGTGCAGTTAGAGATGTGAATGTTTTTACTTTTACATCAGTATTAGCATATCTGGGACCTGTATTTGGATCCCCCAGAGAGGGCTCATGGGCATGTCTAAATGATCCAAATAGAGTCATAATGGGGTGAGGTGGGGGCATTCTGAATTAAAATAAATAAATATATATATATATATATATATATATATATATATATATATATATATAATTATGCGCTGTAGCATTGTAAACATCATATATAATAATTCGCTAGGATGTTTGTCAGAAGCCATCATACGCAGAATGCTGGGAGTTCTGTGCTGGGAGTATTCTGTGCTTTCAGGCAGTCTCTGCAGTGCATGACTGCGTTGGCGGCAGTACACAGAGCAGGACCAGCCTCTTAACCCTTTGAGTCCCAGAGGGGTACGCAACGCATTGCAAAGCAATGCGTTGCGTACCCCTCTGGCACTCAAAGGGTTAACATCACCCGGACCCTGGCCTGTGCACACGGCCTTTTACGATAGTTTCCCATAAAGACTTTGGATGGTAGCGATGCTTTGAAATGCGTTGAAGATATCTTTATCATCCAAGGGGTTAAATACGTTGTGAAACCTTTATGTAAACAAAGAAGGTTCTCTTTTCAATACATTTTGAGGTCTTTAAAAAAAAACACTTAGAGACCACTGTGACATCCAAGGGGGTAATAAGGCGGTCCTTGGAATCAAGAAAGAATGCTTCAGCCAGATTCCTAAACACATAGGTTATCAGCTGTCTTTCCCTTTCCTAAATGTGTCCAGATCAGGTCCCTAGATTGGCAGGCCTGCAGCGTTTACACATTAGTGGACACATTGTACAATCAATGTACAGCGGGGAGCCAGCTCTCACCGAGAATTTGCAACCTGTGTATAATTACTACCACAGCCCCTGGTACAGAATCTTCTGGCTGAAATTTCTGGAAATTATGTAGTTTAATAACAAAAGAGCCAGGTCTAACACACAAAGTTCTTGTTTACCTTGACATATACCAATAAAGTGAAATTGTTTGTTGATTGAATTTATTGGCTTGCAATGCATTGCAACCTTTCTGACAGAGAGAAAGTTAAACCATTATCTTTTTAACCCATTCAGTGCCAGGCTGATGGGGTATTTTCTGTACACTGCAGGACAGACACTTTTTCAGCATTTTTGAAATGAATTTGTTTAGGCAAGATTTTTGCTTGTAACTTTCTAGATAGATATATGGAAAAGTATATAGTGATTGTTTGTTTGTTTTTTTTGTTTTGTTTTTTTCTTTTCAGAATGAATTCAGCTTTTTCATGGCACCTCACAAGTACAAAATTGTGCATCTTGTGACAAGCTATGATGTCATACATTTAATTTTTTTTTTTTACAAAATTACAGATTTTCATAAATTATATTTATCTTAAATCCATTATCCAATATGCAACACATGTACCATGGGGTTGAGTCCCTCCTCCTGGAGGAAAGGGCACATCACAAAAGATAGGATCTTTGGGGTGGTGACTCCCTCCCTCAGCTCAACTGCCCACCTACTTCTAGAAATCCTGTGTCCTGTGTAGCAGCTGGAGTGCAGTGGCCATCCTCTTAGTTTTTTCTCAGGTTTTTATATTTTTTTTCCTTGTGTATTGGGTTGTATAGTCCCCTATTAGGCTGGTTACCATCACTGGGCTTCCCCGGAGTTGGATTGTCAGGTTCCCAGGTGCTTTGTGGACCTTTCTTGCCCTGTGGAGGGTGGCTTTATAACAAGTCTGTCACTCATGGCTAAGTCTCTTGAGATTCTGCCTTTTCTAGTATGGTAGCTTGAAGAAAGAAGATTGGTAAGTAACCCTTTGTGTGACTTGGTCCACTATCTTCCCAGTTTGTGTTGCCTCTATCTCCAGAAGCTGATGTGAGCATGGCTGGACTCTGGCATTCTTTATGGGTCTCTTTCTATTCTCTAGAACGGTTTTGGAGTGAGAATGGCCGCTGTTTCTTACTGTTACTTTATTGAGTTCATCATTCCTCTGCTGTAATGCGTATTTGTTTGTGTGGGGTGCTTTGGGGGACTTATAGGGCTGTATGATTGAGAGATGTGATTTGTCCTGAAGCAGGTTTGGGAAGTGGGCAGAACAGGTAGGGAAAGTGGGCAGGGTTCCCACTGAAACCACTAAAATCTTTCCGTGGAGATAACAGTTACTCAGTTTGAAAACTGGAGTCTCTGGGGCAGGTACGGAGAGTTCCAAGGTATGAATATTAAAAACAATCTGCTTGTGCATCGAGAGATTTTAGTCTTAACTCTTTCATTACAACAGGAGTATGCAGTGCACAACCTTATGACCCCGAAAGGGTTAGAGAGCAATGCTGTTTGTGGTGCTGAAGTCTGAGCGCATTCTCTCCACCTCCCCCAGTGGGCAGGTGGCGGATCAGAGTGGATGCTCTCAGAATTCGGTGTTGTTGCACTGCTGAGGATGTGTAAGTGATGGGAGTCTCTTACACATTGCCAGTAGTACGACAACACTGCATGTTAATGATTATATCTCTCCCTCCCCTTTCATACTTAATTCTTAGTGCATATGCTTGCCACATCTCCATAAACACCTTGCCATGTATTTTTTTTTATTTGGATGTGTAAGGGAGGGGTGTTTGTGGCACCATTGCAATCACACTGTACACACAGCCCTCTGGGAACTTTGGCAGCAGGCTAGACTGGGCAGCCTGAGTAATTGAGGCCCTTAACAATGCTTTTTTTTTCCTGTAATGCAGTGCTTTGGGTACCTCTCTGGCTCTCACAGGGTTAACCCTTTGTGTGCCTGAGTAGACTTCTGCACATTGCTTTTCAGATTATGTATGAGGATCTAGACTGAGTCTGTTTTGATAGGAGGCCACAGGACCTGCATGCATCAGTGTGCTGCCCTTCCCCATTGTTTTCAGCCGAGCTGTGAGAATAAAGGTGGTGGTGGTGAAGGGAGAGAGAAGGACACTTGGAGGGAGGTGGGAAAGGCTGTAATCTCATGCTGTTGGCTGAAATGTGGTCCTGACCAACTCGGCAAAAGGAACCCTGCTGTCATCACTGGCTGAAGCATCATTTACAATGAAAATGGGAAAGAAATGTAACAAACCCCACCATACTTGAGTTTTATTGATTTTAACCATTTGCGTGCAGGAGAGGTGGCCAGCGTTTTCAATGTGTTGGATTGGATACCTTTCTTGCACTCTGAAGGTTAAATGAGGCGTTTAACCTAGAGTGTTCTTGAATGCATTGTTCCACAGTGTGTTGGCGATCTCTGTATTATTCAAGGGATTAAAGGTCTTGTTTACATCTGTACAAATCAACTAAAGTGCCCTTGGTTAATATGAAAATTACTCCACGTTTATTTTGTTCGTGGCCCACAATTCGACAGTGCTGGTGGAGGGGAAGGATGTGTTATGTGGTTGAAAGAAGGAATGTAATCAGTATATGAAGGGGGATCAAGACAATAGAAAGGGATAGTAATTAATGAGGGGAAGAGGAGTCAGATGATAAAGACAGTAACAGGAAGGATGATATGTCTTTAACCCTTTGAGTGCCAGAGGAGTACACAACACATTGCTTTGCAGTGCATTGCATGCCCATCTGGCAGTCAAAAAAGGAATATCTGAGGTAATGTGGCAAGGGAATAAACCAGAGATGGGCAACATGTGGCTCTCCGGCTACTGTTGATTCCCTCTCTTAGCTGGCTCAGCTAGTGGCTGGCGTTACTGCACTGTGTAGGATTTATCACAGTGCTTTGTACTCTTCATTTCCCCTTTTTTCATTTCAGTTTTTTGCCCACTGTGTTGACATTTTTAATGCTGAAAACTTATTGTAATGAATGGTAAAACCATCCATTTTTTTTTCAGACATTTTTTAATTATAAATGTGTTTTGTTTTCTTTAACAGTGTCATTGCAAGATATTAACATGAGGAAGGCATTTAAAAGTTCTACCACCCAGGACCAGCAAGTCGTGTCAAAGAGCAGCATTCCGCACCCTGTCACAGACATATATAACACCTGCGATAAACCACCTCCTCTGAATATCCTTTCATCATACAGGTTACAAATAAAAAGTTTAAGATTTTATTTTACATTATGTAATGTATTTTTGCCTGGCATAAAAATATATACTTTAGATGCAGGAGATATCTGTGTCATTGCTTTGCAATGTGCCGGAGACTAACCTTTCATTTAAAGGGCTCTTGGTAGGTAAGAACTCTAGTACTTTCCTTTATTCTTTATTAGCCATTCCTTTTTAGTAAGCTGAGCAAAAAGTATTAGTTATCTTCTGTGGTGTGTGTGAGGAATGAAAAATTTGGATTGAGAATTCAGGAACAATATGTACTGTGTGCAGTTATCATTGTAGAGAAATGTTTTTTGTTTTATCCACAAGGACTGAATGGCAATATGTGGTAACTGGGTTATGTATTTGGCTTTGGACTGGGGTATAACTACAGAGGGTGCAGTTGTGACAGGACCCAGCATCATAGTAACATATTAAACTGAAAAAAGACACAAGTCCATCAAGTTCAACCCCTGTATCCAAGAGGTCCTGTCAGTCCCAGGAACTGGCATGTTCTAGATAAGCCCATGGTAATATTTTTATGTAGGGAATCCATTACCATTTATTTTGTACTAGTGTAAAAACCCGTGTACACGGGCCAATAGTGGCAGCGCTGTAGTCATGCTCAGTACTGACTGCCCGCGCAGCGTCTGATACAGAGCAGGAGCTCCAAATTCAGACCATAGTCCTCTCTGTGCACCTACCTGGGACCAAGCGGTCCCAAGAAGGTGCGCAGAGAGGACTCCGGTCTGACTTCGGAGTGCCCCGCTACATATCAGCCGTGGCGCATTCAGTCTGTAATGCGCATGACTGCAGCACACGCAGCCGTCTCTACTGAGCATGACTGCTTCTGACAAACATCCTTAGCGATTATAATATAGGATGAACTGAAGCCCACCTAAAAGGCAAACTGGCCCTTTCAAAGCCAAATATCCTGTTTCATGTAGTTCTCTAGCATTTTTTGCCCTTCACCCCAAGATATTTTTTGGCTGTTTTCTCCTCACTTCTCCACTAGAGCAAATCAGTGTTAGATTATAGGAAATGGTTGATGCAAACAAAGGCTTCTTTGAATATAGTATACTTGGCAAATCCTTTATTTTGCCTAGTACGCCATTAAAATATGTATGTCTTAAAATAAATTGTGTAAAAATTATACATTGATAACCCAGTTTATGAATTTACATGGTGCACATTTCCTAAGAGAATATATAGATGTGCACCGCATGAGAATCCATGTTGTAGCACGAGACAGCACACATCAAAGCAGTTTGGTGAAAAAAAGAATTGAATCAATCATTCCAAAACTTTCAGTCCCAAACTGAACCTTCCTCAGGATTTACTGTCACTTTGAAGAATGTACTAGCTGAGTACTGCAAATTCATTTTCTCCATATCTTAGCTTGATAACAGTGGTCCACGTGTTTTATGAACTGAAAGCCACAAACCCATTGAACTGACAATACCACAGCACTAGCGCAGCTTGTTAAGTTAGATCTCAACTGGGCATTGCTACTCATCTGTAGATCTTAGCTTGCGTGGAGCAGATAACACCCTTTGATATCTCTCTAAAAACCTAATGTGTGCCTCAGTATATGTATCTTATTCTTTTTAGAGATGACAGAAAAGATGGCTTAAAGTTTTACACCGATCCTTCTTACTTCTTTGATCTTTGGAAAGAAAAAATGCTTCAAGATACAGAAGATAAAAGGAAAGAGAAAAGAAGACAGAAGGTAAAAATGCGTTCAAAGAAATGAAAAAGTAGGAACATTCTAAACTGTACACTACTGTCTGATGCAATTCATAAGATATAACACCGTGGAAACTAGCGTTGTAATAAAGCAGGATTTTTGTAGTTCTCTACTCAACCGTTTGCTCTCTAATCTTAACCCCTTGATTGCCAGAGGATATTAATTTTGGAGCATTGTGTTGCACCCTTGTCTGGCACTCAACAGGCTTAATGGTTAGTATTGCCTAGAGAACAGTGATTTTGATAACACGTGTCCCAGGAATCCTTAAAAGACCAGTGTGGCATTCCATTGTAAGCACCTTCCCCTGATAACCAAGTCAACAACTTGGAATAGTTCACTAGGAGCAAGGTAATGATGGTAGAGTCCATGACTCTTTCCCTTTCATTGAGAGGGAGCTTTGTGCATTCTTCTGTATGTTATTTCTATCCCTCACTTCACAACCCTGTTTTTGATACATCCTCTTACTATCAGGGATTTGCTTATGATAATGTGAACTGTCTAACCAAAACAAACTTTGCTGAAGAGGTCTGAGGGAAAAATTCAACTGCATGCTCAATATTCACTCTGAATCAAATGGAAGAGAACCTTGGGTGCCCTGGTTATATGGAGGAGACACAGTGGAATGCTGAAATATTGACTTAAATGAACCTTGGGGCAAAAGTTTTTAAAAACCCTTGTCTCAAAATGATGCTTCCTTTAATTAATTTTACATAATCAGTAGTCAGTCTGTTTTCTGGGTTTTGTATTTGTCTGGTTTCCTTCCTTGTTTTTGGAGTCCTATATAAGCTTTTCCATGTGCATGTTGTGTTATTCTGTACTGCTAATTAGCCAAGCAGTGAGTTATTTCAGACACTGATGAATGAGCTGCATGTAATAACATAGCATTGAACTGAGATGATGCTTGTTTTGTTAATATACTCCAAAGACCACAGTCATTCCTTTTCAGGTCTGCTAATCTTGTTCTGAGACAAAAGACTGCAGGAAACCTATCTGATTTGCCTTACACAATGGTTTTTTCATTTCTGTTCTCTAAAAAGTTTTCAGTAGCACTAAAACATATACATATATGTATAATAGATGGCTCACACACACGCAGGCACAAACATACACATACACCCACACATGAGAACACAAACAAGCGCACACACCCAAACATAGACGCACACACATAAACACAAATAAGTTTACTTGGAAACATGCGCACGCATACACGTGCAGACATACACGCTTGCAGAAGCACACTCAACATGCACATTCAAACACAAGCATATACACAATATCACAGTTTCCTGTAGTGTTTTGCCTCGTGGTCTATATAGGCTTTTACAGATGTATTTAACCAATTGTTTCCTTTCCCCTTTGGTTCTTAAGGAGTTCAAAAGCTGCATAAGATATGCTGATTTAATTCACAAAATGTATAATTCTGTGAATTTTATAATTCCAGTGCAGACAGTGGAAAGAACCAGTTCTGTGGAATTACCACAAACAGCTTCATTCACACTCAATAGTTGAGCTGATTTCTTAGGAAACCTGTATTTTTTTATAGTGGCCTTGTGGCTGAATATGAGAGTGTAAGCCAGGGGGTGGGAAATCTGATGTTCTCCAGCTGTTGTTGGACTAGCAGTTCCACCATCAATACTGGTCTTAGGTAGTTGTAGTAACTAACTGCTGAATTAAAGTGGGTCTCATTGGCAAGAGACCGTTCCAGCTCACATGGAGGAATCCTCCATCATCAGAAGAGGTTGGAACAATGCAATGCATGGGCGGAGGGGAACAGACGAGGATTGACAGGCTGTGAGCAGTACTGTGCTGCAGCCTGTCCTGAAGTAACTGTAAATATTAACATAGTAACATAGTAATTTAGGATGAAAAAATACTTGCGTTCATCTAGTTCAACCCTTTTCCTGTTCCTGTTTACCATTGTTCATCCAAAAGAAGGCAAAAAAACCCTCAATACAGCAATTTCAAATTCTGCCTTGAATGGGGGGGGGAATTCCTTCTTGATTCCAAATGGCAATCAGATATCTCATTGGATCAACAAGCACTAACTAAATATTAATCCCAATACTAATTTACATAGTCCTCTATGTTCTGCTCTTTTAAAAAAAAGTATCCAGGCCCTTTTTAAAGGCATCTACTGTATTGGATAGCACCACTTCCTCATGCAATGAATTTCATACTTTTTATCGTCCTTACCTTAAAGAATCCCTTCCGCTGTTTTAGATGAAATCTCCTTTCCTCAATCTAAGCGGGTGTCCCCTTGTCCTTTGTACTGTTCTGTTAATGAACAGGTCTTTGGAGAGCCCTTTGTATGGGCCCTGAACATATTTATATAATGTTATCATATCCCCACTAAGACGCTGTTTCTCTAGTGTGTACAAATGTAACTTTCCTAGCCTTTTTTCATAACTAAAACTTTCCATTCCCCTTATTAGTTTTGTAGCCCTCCTCTGCACTTTCTCTAGTTCCATAATGTCCTTTTTTAGAAAGGCTCCCAGAATTGAACAGCATATTTTAGGTCGGATCTTACCATGGACCTGTAAAGAGGCATAATGATATCTTCCTCCCTTGAGTCAATACCCCTTTTAATATATGCCAATATCTTATTGGCCTTTGCCTCTGCCAGCTGGCACTGCATGCTACTGCTTAGTCTATTGTCTACTGCTATAGCTTTCATTAAATTAAAAAAAAAAATTACAGATTACATATTAACGTTATAAGAAGATTACATAGAGGCAAACTTTTAAAGAGGTGAGAGATCCACTTTGAGGCCATTGAACTGCTCCATGACTTTAGAGATTTGTATTGTACTGTACTCTCAAATGTATTGCCTTAAAGAATGCAGGGGGTTAAAAGCCCCCTTTAAATCAATGGTGCTTTTTATTTTAACTCTGTGGTGCAGTTGTTTTGCCCCAGGTTTAATCCCATCATCTGCAGAACTGCTGATGTTCACCAGCCAATATTCTATGAGGCATCATCATGTTCAATACTGAAATTAAAACTAAGGACTGCAGCTATAGTGTCTCACAGATTTTCTATCTAAGGGGTTAAAATTCACTCATATGGTGATATTTCTTCTTTGTCACTGACAACCAGGGTACATGTCTATCCCTTTAGTAACAACATTGATGATACCAGCCTAGGCCTTACAGTGACCTGATTTCCAAATTAAGAATTAACACCCAGAATGAGATTATATGAAGTTAAATAGCATGTAGTCCAAGCTAACATTTCTTAACAAATCTTCTGGTCTAGATCTTAACCCTTTGGGCTCCAGAGGGTTATCCAATGTGATACCCCTCTGGCACTCAAAGGGTTAATGTAGATGGGTAGACAGTTGTCGATTGCGCAAGATTATAATGAGTGACAAGATATAAGGCAACTAAAGAAGGAACCCCACCTAATTCTGTACAAAGGGCACTCTACAATGAAAAGGTTGTAATCAAAGTGTACTTTATATAAAGCACTGTGCTACTCACACGTAGGCACGGGGCTGTGGGCTCACTGTTGCCTCAGAGACAAAACACTCAATGTTTGGTATGAGAACCTCTTTTCTTCCCAAATTTGATCTTGTGTAGCACTCCTCTCTCTCATAGACAATAGCTCAGTAAATTTACATACACACATCAAAAGTGAAAGCTGAACAGATACTGGCATCTTATGGAGGTCACTAGTGACATATGCCCAAGCTGATGACACCTACACCCGAGCTTTACCAGACTTTACTCCGCATAGGATCGCACTGGAATATTTCTCTGGTATCTTCTCAGACGAGTACATTCTGGTTATTCAGGTGTGTCTAGAGTGAATCCAATTTCTGGTATAGCATAATCCATTGCTTTGCTATGCGTTGAATACCTCTCTGGCACTCAAAGGGTTAATCGAGACATTTTCTTGGATCCAAAATAGAAATTGAAAAACACTCCTGTTTAAATTATTCAAAAGTGAAAGTGTCATCAGTATGGGAATATGTCACTGGTTATATTTCAACTACGGAACTCTGAAATGTTTAATTGGAATGTGGTCTACAGGGGAAAAACAACTGCCCACTATGGGTTTAGAGGAACTGAGGAAATGTCATGATACAAAAATAGAGCATTCTAATTTAATTTGTTACAAAGTGTGGAAGATGAAAGTTGCATGGATGGTAATGTGGGTCAACCTTACATTTGGTCACATTATGGGAAGAGGCAGAGAAACACTGGAGAAACAAACATATATACCTCTGGATATTGTGTCTAATCCATATTCAGAAGATAGCATGCAGAGTAGGGTTGTCCTGCACAGTCGTCAAGTATACAGGCCTAGATTTAAAGATATCTTTTTTTTAAAAACAAGTTTACTGCTCCTTTGATGGGACTGGTACTTGGCATAATTATTCCACTTAATGTGGAAATAACACGTTATGTTATTTTAATTGCATATGAAAGAGCATTCAGATTTGCCTTCATTGTTATGTTAGACATTGAGTTGCACACCCCTTTGGTTTTAAGGGGTTAATGATGCTAAAAGGTTTCTTTCTTCCCCCTTTGCATGTCAGGAACAAAAGCGTGTAGATGGCACAACACGTGAGGTGAAAAAAGTTAGAAAAGCCAGGAACAGAAGGCAAGAGTGGAACATGATGGCGTATGACAAAGAACTTCGGCCGGACAACAGGCTATCTCCAAACGTATATCAAGGAGCATCTTCTGAGGGGTCTCTGTCTCCTGATACTAGGTCTGTATACATTCCAACTGTCAGATCTGATGCATCTGTTCAGCACAACTGCTGTATTAAAGAAGTATTACACTTTTTGAAAAACTGTGTGTTACATGTCTTTGCCTGCTGAGTAAACAAGGGTCCTCCCAGCAGTTTTATCCCAACGTTTTAACCATTCAGATTGTCAGGAAGTGATGGAGCTGTTACTGACACATTCTATAGAGAACTGCAGTCATCGATTCACCTCTTCCATAGGATGTGATAGAAGAACACCAGGGAAGAGATGTGCTAAGATCTGTGGTTAAGTGGAGATCACTTCTGTAATGTGATAAACTCTCCGGTTCTTATGTTGTTCAGTGTAGCCAATGCACTAATATTTCTCCAACTTTAGAGCTCTTTGTGCGTAGGCTGCATAGAAAAACAGGACTTTGAGAGTTTATAACACAAGGTAAGTGATCGCCTCTTCATCACCTCTTTATCACACCTTAGTGCAGAACCCCAACCCCCAGGTGTGACCTATAGGTGAACTTTCTGGACACTAGAGGGCACTGTTAATGTAAAGAAGAAAAAAAAAAGGAACCGTTTTAACTGTAATAAATCTGGAATGACACATTTCCCAGCAGCAAGAGTGCCCTTTTTCAACTCTGAAGGAAAAGCCATACAATATATATGTTCTTTTCCTAAAATGTTTCTGCTTAGGCAAGTTAAAACTCATATATACACAATTAACCCTTTTTTTTAACCCCTTGGTTGCTAGAAACATCTTCAGTGCATTGCTCTGTAGAGCTTTAGAGCTATGTATCTAGCATTCAAGGGGTTATCCAGCTGTGATTCTTATTTGGGACATATGCACAAAGGAAAAAGTTGAGCAATTCTGGGGTAAACCAAGTTCCATAGGGGACAAGTAAAAATTGTAATGGATTTAAATGGGGGGGGGGGGGTTAACCCCTTGAATGATAGAGAGGTCTCCGGTGCATTGCTTAGCAATGCTTTGGTGACTGCCCTACCACAATAGAGGTTTAAACGGATAGTAACCCCCCCCCCCCCCCAACAACTTGACGGCAAAATACAGCAATCATAGAAACATACTGAACGCACTTAGTCCCATCTCTCAAGAAAGGCAAGAAAGTCCTCCGGTCCCTCCCCCTTCTGCCTGACGAGCTGTAAAGCTGTCAGAGGCAGAATCCGGTGGGCCGACTTTCGGCGGTTCTGCAGGAGTTCTGACATCTAGATATCCCCGTATAATTACTTCATAGGAATGGTCTACAACATGTGCTTGCAAGCCAGGGACATGTTTTAGACCATACCCATGAAGTAATAATACGGAGATATCTAGATGACAGCGCTCCTGCAGAGGCACCGTCTGGTGCTGGAAGCCGGATCTCATGACGTCCGCTATACAGCGGACGTATGAGAAGGGGGAGGGAGCGGAGGTCTGCCTTGCCTTACATCTCTCAGACCAAAAAGGTTTGAGAGATGGGGCTAAGTGCTTTCAGTATGTTTCTATGATTGCTGTATTTTGCCGTCAAGTTGTTGGGGGGGGTTACTATCCCTTTAAAGCCCCATTTAAATTGGTGGGAATTTTATTTGTTTCCTATGAAACGGCGGGTTTGCCGCAGAATTGCTCCGCTTTACACGTAACATATGGCCATTATATTTAATTCTCTGTTATGAAGAAGCATTCTGTAACTTCCAAATTTTGAGAACATGAACTAAAACAGGGATGGGAAATGCAAGGCCCTCTATCTGCTGCTGGACTACATATCCCATAATTCTGGAAAGGGATAATTGGATTTGCAATACATTAGCTGCTAGAGGGCCTCATTGCCCAACCCTGACTTAACCCTTTGAATGCCAGAGGGGTACTCCACACATTGCTTTGCAATGCATGGTGAACCCCTCTGGCACTCAAAGGGTTAAAATGGAACTATCCTCTTCGTAATATTGTCCCCCAATACATGTATAGCGATAATCAAAGGCATACTTGTATTATGTTCAAGAAGTCCACGTTATTGAAGTAATCCACCTTCTTCTGCTGTCATCCAGTGCGCAGAGCTTACAAGAGAAGCTCTGTGCGCCTGCGCAGACAGCAGCTTCTGTTACCTTAAGGTAACCAACAGACGTCACCACCAATCCGGGCAGTGCATGGGACAGACAGCGCGGACTCAGAGGCAACTTTCCTCTAAGATGTCTGCGCTGTTGTCTGCTGGATTCCTGCAGAAGAAGGTGGATTACTTCAATAACGCTGACTTATTAAACATAAAACAAGTGCGCCTGTCGCTATATCTGTAACATTTTGGGGGGCAATGTTATAAAGATGATAGTTCTGTTTTAACCCCTTAACGACCGGCCGTGCGGCACGTTGCGGTCACTTAAGGACCATGGAGCATTTTTTTTTTTTTTTTTACGTTTCCGGTTCCGGGCTCCCCGAACGGCGTGCAGCCGCTGGAGGAGTCCGGAATTCTACAACGGTCATAGTACGTCATGGGTTATTAACTCAGATTTACCCATGACGTACTATAGGGGTGCACCGAAATGAAAATTTTGTACCGAAACCGAAATGTCAGGATGCACTTGGCAGAAAACCGAAACCAAAAAGGACTTTTTTTTAGTTTATTGGGCTAACAAAAGAAACAAAAAAATATAGTAGAGCAAGTACAATGGCACAGTCAAAGTGAAAGTCCCATGAGCTGAAGGTTGCCAATACTGCTTACTAAATAGGTCTACAAGTCCCAGGGTGCATTGCTTTAATATAATTTTACTCTAAAATTTACAATATAGCATAACACTGTATGGATTAAAATATCAAACTAAATATGCAGTGTTCTGCAAAATAAATGGCCTGCAGTCTTTGTAAAGTTCTCTGGACAAAGTTTTGTCAGAGCCTCGTTATGTTAAGTCAGTGTCCTCACTTCTGTGCTATGCTCCCAGAACATGTTAGTTACATAGAGATGGTTTTGCTTGTTTTGTTCAATCAGTGCCCTCACTTCTGCTGCATGCTCTCAGAACGTGTTAGTTCTCCACTTTATAAGCTGCTATCTTCACTATACTACAAGTCCCATCATCCTTACCTTGCCTGGTGCTGAACATAGCTTTGTTTAAGTGCTAAAGAGAGTTGTGAATGAGCGCTGCCCCGCTTCTTACCCTGCTTTGCAAGCAGAATACAGGGCGGGGAGAGAGAGTGAGGCAGCGCTCATTCACAACTCTCTTTGGCACTCAAACAAAGCTATGTTCGGCACCAGGCAAGGTAAGGATGATGGGACTTGTAGTATAGTGAAGATAGCAACTTTAAAAGTGGAGAACTAACACGTTCTGAGAGCATGCTGCAGAAGTGAGGGCACTGACTAAACAAAACGAGCAAAACCATTGCTATGTAACTATAACGTTTTGGGAGCATAGCGCAGAATTGTGGACACTGACAACATAATGAGCAAAACCATCTGTATGTAACTAACACGTTCTGGGAGCATACCGCAGAAGTGAGGACACGGACTTAACATAACAAGGCTCTGACAGTTCAGGGAGCAATGAGAGAGCTTCCCCTGTTTCGGCTCCCTGTTTCGGCCTTTTTTTTTTAATTTCGGCTTTTTGCCGAAAATGCCATTTTCGGCCGAAACGTTTCGGCTACCGAAATTCGGTCCACCCCTAACGTACTATGACCATCAAGGGTTGTTAAGGAGTTAAAATGTTTCACTTCTTTCTTTTGTTTCATCAATGTTCATCAACTCCACTATAGGATGTAAGAGATGTGGCTCTTTATTTCTTCATAGGAATACCTGTAGGGGTTGGGGAGTACTGTTTTCCTGTGGGTGTTCTCCTTTATCTTTGTCTTGTGAGGAGGTGTGAGCTAAACGTAGACTTCAGATTTGTGTCTGTAAAATTGGGGATGGTTTGGGATTAAGAGAATTGTAGTTTCCAAAAGATGGAGGACCAACAGTTGACATTTGGGTCCTATTCATAAAGTATCATTTTTTTTTCTCTTTCTTTTTACAAGATCTCATATATCAGATGTTACGGATTATTCATATCCTGCAACTCCCAACCACTCCATTCACAATCATCCCATGACACCTACGTATGCTGGGTCAGGAGAGCCACAGCATCACGTTGGCACCAACCAGGTTCATGAACATGACTACAGGTCATCGTCTGGGACATTAAGACATGGCACCTTAAACAGACCCCAACAGCCACCTCCACCCCCTCCAGCAGCTGTGGATGGGCCACATTCTGTTCCACTAGTGTCTTCTGATTGCAGGTAAGACATTATAACATTTAAGTGGATTTGTCACTACCAAATTTTCTCGGTAAAGGTATCTAATTAAACTGCCTACACTAGATGTAGCTACAAGTGCTGCAACCAGTGCAAGGCAGAAGGGCCCACAGCCAGAACGGGGCTTGGTTACAGGAGGCATAATGAGCTGACATAGACTCTCAAAATGCCCCCAAATTACGGTTTAGGAACTGGAATATGTTGCTGCATCAGACCCTCTCTCCAACCCTCTTGGATTCTAGAAATGTCAAGCAATGCACTGGACACATGTTTGGCATCCAGAGGGTTAAAGTTCTCAAAATCCAGTGCCGCATAGTACAAATAATGGGGACAGGAACTTGTCACAAGGTGTCAGTGTCCCTCCACCTTTGGGCCATTCTGTGGTCTGAATAGACAGTACAGAAGCATCCATCCATGACTGAGCAGCAGGTAAACCTTTATTTTATTCATGCATACTGCTCTCCCTTCATGGCCAAGTTGTACTGCAGTCTCAGCATGTTAATTGTTTCTCCCTCCTCATGACATTTAAGCTGTGACAGAAAAGTGCATACACAGCAAATATATTAAAGGGATGGTCAACTCCGTAAAAAAAAAGTGTAGGTGAAATGATAGGAACAATTAAAAAAATAGTTATTTCCATCTCTCAAACAGTTATGGTTTGAGAGTTGTAATAAAATAAAGACCTGCGCTCCCTCCCCTTTCTGCCTGACGAGCTGTATAGTTGTCAGAGGCAGAATCTGGTTGCGCGACCAGAGAGGCTCTTCAGGAGTGCTGACATCAAGATATCTAACTATAAATACTTCATCAGAATGGTCTACAACATGTGCTTGCAAGCCAGGCACACGTAGACCATACCGATGAAGTAATTATAGTTAAATATCTCAATGACAGCACTCCTGAAGAGCTGCCATCTGGTCCTGGAAGCAGGCTCTCACTCCGTCAGCTATACAGCTGACGCATGAGAAGTGGGAGGGAGCGGAGGACTTTATTTTATTATATCTCTCAAACCATAATGGTGTGAGAGATGGGAATAACGGAATTACGTATTTTTTAATTGTTCCTATCATTTTTTATGGGGTTTACTATCCCCTTAATTAAAGGGCATGGCAAATTTGTGTGCTAGAATAAAAAGTTGACTATGCTGTAGGAGGGCTAAATTCAGTTCTGCTCAATTAGTCAACTGTTACATAGTGATCACAACCTGAACAACTCACAGCTAAGTTTTTATCCTATCCTTTCTCCACCAGTCCTTCTCATTCTTCCCCAACCTCTCCTTCCAGCCTGTAAGTTTCCTTTTAGCCCTAGATGTCACTATATACATTTTTCCTTCCTGCTCCTTCCAGGTGTCTCCCCTTCTCAGTTTCTTTCCTTCCTTTCAAAGGCCGCCTTCATTCTCTGTCTCCCCCTTCCCATAGTCACTTGCTCTTTCCTCTAATTTCCTAGCTCAGTATGCATCTCATTTCTCCTCCTACTTTCAACAGTATCCTGAAGTAGGAATTCTCTAATTCCTACTTCAGTGTGCATCTCCTTTTCTGCTTCCACAGTATCCTGAAGTATCCTTCCTGTTCCCCCATAGTTGCATCACCTTCCTGGTGTTTCATCTCCCAGCTTCTATCCTGGCATCTCTTGCCTTTCTCTCTCAGGTCTTTTTTTTTTTTTTTTTGCCAAGCTATTTCTCATCAGGTCTCTTTCACAATGTGTTTTCCTTTGTCCCCAGTTGCTCTCTTCCTCCCTTCTCCTCCATCTCCTCTTTACTTGGTCTCACTTAATTTTCCTTCTTTTCCCATAGTCTTCCTTTCTTTCTTCGTCCCTTCTTTCTCTTCTCACTCCTCCTCTATTCTGACGAACCTGAGAGCGATGAAGTGTAATATCACAATTGTTTTGGGATTGGGTATTAGATATATAAAGATAACACAGGAATAATGTCCTTCCAATAAACAAAATATGATGTCATGGAACAAAGTAAAATAAAAGCAAAGAGCATAAAAACAGGACATACTCTTATGGAAATCAGTGGGATTGTCATTGGGGCTCAATAAGAACAGTATAATGTAGTCTATGTAGATGATCGTAAAGAATGCAATGCTCATATGTGTGTTATTGTTTGAATATTGGAACTTATACTGAGTCCATAGTGCACAGCGGCATGATTACAGGCCAGACCATGACAACACATGCAGTGGATACCACTAGTGCATCACACACCCAAGTATCTCTGAGAATAACTGTAATATAATTAGGCAAAGGTTGAGAACCTTCCAGAGGATGCATATAAAAATATTGTGCTCACAATGTGTTGTACCACTTTCATCATTAGTACATCGCACAGCATGAACCAGATGCTGCTACCACAGTGCAGCCAAGTTCCCAATCCCCTTGTTTGTGCTCCATCATATTCTTTATCAGAACCATAGTAAAACAAATCTAAAAAAGTATATTCTAAAGCAAGAAGTAAACACACTTGGGTTGAATAATCAAATTACAGAGATGTGCAGTGCCTAATAAGTAGCTACACTGAGAGTTGCGTTAGTAGTTCAGAAAAGGTAACATAAAGTTTGCAAATTTGGAATCTATAGCCAAGGCATCACACACATCAGGTAAGTCACAAAGAATCCTAGCTTTATCTGTGGTAGAGAGGTTGCTTATGGACAGAGAAATGGACACGTTTCTTTGTCGTCCAATACAGGTTACTGGTAACTTTGGGTAGGTGATCTGCCCCTTTTAGTAGGCAGGAACAATTCTAGAATTGATTGCAGGGGGTGGAGCCTACCTTCCCTCCTTGGCTGCAGGTAGCCAACCAGCCCCAGAAAGATTTGTTCCTTGGTGAAGACACAGGCAGGAGAACAGTTCTGCTATAGTTTTAGAAATATTGTATTTTTCTGTTAGAAATGGAATACCACCATTAGGCGGATTACCATGACTGACAGTGCCCTTAGATGTGGCTAGCTCAGTATCCAGGTGCTTTTTGTGGACCTTAAGCCCTGGGGGGAAAATCTTGGGTGCAAGTTCTTTCCTCAGGAGTTGCCCACCGAGGCTTTTTCTTGATACATGGTAGTCTGAAGACAGAAGATCTGCAGGAAAGGTGAGCAACCCTTTGAGTGCTGCAGGTCCACATGTCCCACAGTGCCCCTCCACACAGGGGTTTTCCTTGGGAGTTCTTATTGCACACTCCTGCACTCATTGGGTCTATCTGTATGTCTCTTGGGTGTTTTGGAGCAGGTTTATGTGGTAACTTAATCCTTTAGCTTGGTTTGCATCTTTTGGGGGGGGGGTTATTGTTCAGTGTTTTTTTGGGTCTCCTAACTTGTTCTACTTCCGGAGCACTTTACCGCATAGACACCATTGCTCCATTCACTCCTATGGGACTGTACATTTTGTGACATATCTCTCCAACCACTCAACGTAGCGACTTCAGAGAGGACTCATTTTACTTGTCTGACCTTGCTCTATCATCCATTACCATTGCAAGTGTGTTGGGGGGCTTTGGGGCACTGTTTGGGGTACTTAATCTGGGAAAACTACAGCCATGGCAGCCATGTTGTGCCTTTTTTAGAACGAGTATCCTACGCAGGGCTTGGACTCTCCTTCTCTCCTCTGCAGATTAACCCTTTGCTTGCCAGATAAGTGTATTTTAGTGAATTCTGGGGTGAAATTTTAGTCTTTCACACTGTAATTGGGTGATTTATTATATTAAACGTTTTTTGACACTGTGAGAATGTCTAATCAGTTCAAAGAGTTCAAGGCTGCTACCAGAGACCTTCAGTCTTGTCAGGGTACCTGTGCGGCAGCTGCTCAAGCCGACCACATCTTTCTCCAGCGGCTCCAGCCGCACTGTCTGCTGACACACGATGCCTTGCCTCCGTTGAGGCTGGATCTCATTCCACGTTTTGGCTTGCTGGTTCCTTGTGAGCATTCCGGCAGGAGGGTGACGTCATAGTTGGGCATACGTCCGAAGGCATGGATGTGCACTCCATTTAAAGAGACAGCCACCTGTTGGCTGCTTCTCCTCTTCCTCTCACTTTACTATTTGAACTGCCTGGACGCAGGGCTCAGTCGCCCCTTCGTTGGTGTCCAGTGCAGTTCTATAGTTTTGGCTCTGTGTATGATCTGGCTTGTCTGACTAACCGACCTGGTGGTGACCTGTGGCACCGTCTGATTATATGCTCCATGTATGACCCTTGGCTTTGTCAGACAACCATTCTGGTGCAGACCTACAGCTCTGGCCGACTAACCGTTCCGTGTGTGACTTCTGGCTCTGGCCAACTACCTGTTCTGGTGTTGACCTGGGGCTCTGTCCACTGCATATCCAACATACCAATGCTTCAGTGGACATCCTATCAGGTGCAAACCTGTGACTCTGGCTGACTACCCGCTCTGTGCATGACTCCTGGCTTGTCTGACCACCCAATCTGGCGCTGACCTGTGGCGCTGACCTGTGGCTCTATCTAACTATACTCTAGCGTGGCCTTCCGTTCTGTTAGATACCCAATCTGGTGCAGGCTTGTGGCTCTGGCAGACTTGCTCCTGGTTGCCTTCCCATTTGTCTGGCTTCGCCCAGGTGCGGACATGTGGCATTGGTTGCTCTCATATCTGTCTGGCTTTTCCCAGGTGCAGACTTGTGGCATTGCAGACTACTCCTTGTCCCATCGCTGGGACCTATATCAAGAGAAGCAGTCTTCTATTTCTGGTAGTTGTCGCTTGCTTATATATATATATATATATATATATATATATATATATATATATATATATATATATATATATAATATATATATATAATATATATAATATATATATATATATATAATATTAGTGATATTTCTATTTTTTTATTCTATCTAAATAAAGTTGGTGTTACCTTTTAGTACTTGTCCTGTGTTTACTTGCCGAATCGTGACAGGTCTATATTACAACTCTTTCCATCCCAGTTACAGGGGATCTTTCACTCATGGCAGACCCCTTCTTCAGTCCAATCTTCTCTGCCAAAACCACAGGGAGTACCTGACGTGTCAGATTCCTCTGAGGAGGAATCGTTGGTGGATTCAGATGTTGATGAATGGTCCGCTGTGGGCTCCTCTCAGTTTTTGGGGACCCCTTTGAGGCTGATCCTGAGCCTTCAGCTGAGGGCCTGATCAGGGCTGTCTTGACCACCCTAAACATTTCCCTAGTTCAGGAGGTTCCTTCAGATCCCTCTGATGTTTTCCAGGAGCTTAAAAAAAAGCCCCTGAATTGTTTTCTACCTAACCTCACTCTCGACCACCTTGTGTCTGATGAGTTGAAATCTCCAGACAGAAAGCCTTCTGTTTCCAAGAAGTTTAAGCTTTACCCCCTTTTCTGAGGCTGTGCTTGCTCAGTGGGTTCATCCCCCTAAAGTGGATGCTCCTATATCCAGGCTATCTAAGTCTACTGCATTGCCAGTTTCTGATGCTCTGAAAGACTGGACTGACAAGAAGCTTGAGGTTTCCCTCAAGTCCATTTTTACCACTGCTGGCACTGCCATGTGTCCAACGTTTGCTGCGGCATGTGTTAACTGGGCCATTGCGGTCTGGACTGAACAGCTCACCCTGGCTGTACGTCAGGGTGCTCCTTCTTCGGATATGTTGCGGCTTCTTGCCAACATATCTGAGGCCCAGCACTATGTTTCTGCTACCTTATTTGATGCCATCTTTTTGGTGGCACGGGTTTCTACCATGTCCGTGGTTGCCAGGTGAGCTCTTTGGCTCAAAATGTGGTCTGCTGACACTGCTTCCAAGAAAGCCTTGCTTTTCCTTACCCTTTCAGGGTACATCCTTATTTGGGCCAGATCTTACGGATCTGATTAGTAAGGCCACAGGGGGTAAGAGTACTCTTCTACCATTGGTCCCCAGGAAGAAAACTCTTCTCAAGTGTAACAGGTTTTTTCGTCCCTTCCAGAATGAGACAGGTCCGGTGAACCAGGCAGTTCCATCAGCTCCACGTGCCTCCTCCAAGCCCAAAAAGCAATGGAAGCCCAAGGTCTCCTCCAAGCCTAAGGCTTCCAAGACTACTTCGGCATGACTTGCCAAACCCGGGTCCCCACTCGGCTGTGGTTGGCCATCTGCGTCACTACCACAGCGTCTGGGAGGGTTCAGTGGCAGACGGGTGTTTTACAGGTTGTGATGGAAGGGTACAGGATCCCTTTTGTCTTTCTTCCTCCCTTTCGCTTTTTTCCCTCTCATACGCCCCAGGGCGCAGAGAAACGCCATCTGTTCAGTGGTGCTATCCAGGCCCTTCTGGACAAGGATGTTCTGGAGCTTGTTCCAGTTCAGGACAGAGGTATGGGTTTTTACTCAAACTCTTCGAGGTCTCCAAGAAGGACGGCGGTTGTCATCCCATTCTGGATTTGAAAGATCTCAATTCTTTTGTGATCAGGACTCATTATCACCAGGAGTCCCTAAGGTCGGTGATTGCTGCTATGTCCCCGGGGGAATTCCTGCTTCTCTGGATCTTCAGGGCGCATATCTACACATCTCCATTCATCCAGAGAGCCTGCAGTATCTCAGATTTGCCTGCGACCAAGGACCCTTTCAGTTTTTAGCTCTTCCCTTTGGTCTGACAACAGCTCCTCAAGTCATCAACCGTGTCCTGGGAGCTTTAGTATCCATCCTCCACCGGGACGGCTCCCTCTGCGGAACTTCTTCATCAGCAGGTTCAGGACTGCATTCATGCTCTCACCCATCACAGATGGATCATCAACATGGACAAGTCGGATCTTGTCCCATCCCAGCATCTGGTCTTCCTGGGCCTTCTCTTCAACACTCAGCAGAGCATGGTGTTTCGCACGGAGGAGGTGGCTCACCAGATCGCCCACAGGGTTTCTGCTGTTCTGGCTCACGATCCAGTTCCAAGAAGCTGTCCTCTCTAGTGGGGAATTTCATATCCACCATAGAAGTGGTCCCATTTGCCATGGCTCACACCAGGGAACACCAGAGGTTTGTGATCCAGGTGTGCAAGGGTCAGATGGACCTTCTGAATATGTCCGTTTCCCTCCCTCTTCATGTGGAACAGAGTTTGTCATGGGGCTCAACCTCTCCAGTCTGCTGAAGGGCAAGTCCTTCCTAGTATCCTTCTGGACCACGGTGACGACAGATGCCAGCCTGTCCGGATGGTGAGTGGTCCTAGGTCGCCTGAGTGCACAAGGTCGGTGGTCTCCAGAGGAATCTCTCCTTCCCATCAACGTGTTGGAACTTCGGGCGATATTCCATGCCCTTCGTCATTGGACTCCCCAGCTGAGAGAATGCCCAGTTCGGGTACAGTCCGACAACGCTACGGTCGTGGCCTATATCAACAAGAAGGATGGAACAAGAAGTCTCGCCGCTTGGTTAGAGGTCAAGGCTATTTTGTCCTGGGCAGAACAACACGTTCCTGCCATATCCACAGTACACATTCCTGGTGTAGACAACGTCATGGCAGACTTCCTCAGTCGACACATGTTGGACAGCGGAGAGTGGGAACTGCACCCAGAGGTGTTCTCCCTCATTGTTCAGAAGTGGGATCTTCCTTGCATCGACCTGATAGCAACAAGACACAACCGGAAGGTGCCGAGGTTCTGCTCTCACTGGAGGGATCCTCTAGCTTTAGCAGTGGATGCCATGTCCTTTCCTTGGTTATTTCCTCTGGCTTACATCTTCCCTTCCCATGTTGCACAGGGTGTTACAGAAATTGAGACTGGAGCGCTGTCTGATTGCTCCTTATTGGCCTTGGCAGGCTTGGTTTCCGGAGCTTCTGGATCTGTCAGTGGCGGAGCCATTCCGGCTCCCTTGCCATCCGGATCCTCTTCTACAGAGTTACCTGTGGAAGGAGGATGTTCATCGGCTAGTTTTGACGGCTTGAAAGTTGAATCCTCAATACTGAAGAAGGGTTTTTCTTCTAGTGTGGTGGCTACTGTGCTTAGTGCCCGCAAGCCAGTTTCTTTTAAGGCCTACCATCGTGTTTGGTCGACCTTCCTATCTTGGTGTGCCGATAGGGATCTCTCTCAGGATTTTGTTCTGCCTATGGTCCCGGCCTTCTTGCAGGACTGCGTGGATAATGGCCTCTTCTTGAGTTCCCTTAAGGTTCAGACTTGTGCTCTCTCTGTTTTCTTTCAGAGAGACATGGCTATTCTTCCTGATGTCAAGGTTTTCTTCCAGGGCGCTGCTAATACACATCCTGTCTTTAAGACTCCCGCTCCTCAGTGGGATCTTAATTTGGTCTTGGGGGTCCTTCAGCGCCTCCCTTTGAGCCCTTGGCTACTATTCCTCTATGTCTGCGGACATGGAAAATGGCCTTTCTCTTGGCGATCGTGTCTTTCACCATGTCGCTGAGTTACACGCTTTATCTTGTAAACCACCCTTTTTGGTGTTTCACAAAGACAAAGCGGTGCTTTGCACTTCTAAGGAGTTTCTCCCGAAGGTGATCTGAGTTCCACATTAATCAGGAGATTGTGGTGCCCTCTTTCTGCCCTGACCCTACGTCTGACAAGGACAGGGATCTCCACTTGTTAGATGTGGTGCGTTGTTTTAAGTTTTATACATCGCACCGAGTTCATTAGACAATCTGACACGCTGTTCATCATTCCTGAGGGCCCCAGGGCAGGAATATCTGCATCCAAAGTGACTCTTGCATCTTGGGTCAAGTCCACTATTCATAAGGCTCACGAGCAGAGGAAGTAGCCTGTTCCCTTTCAGGTTACGGCTCATTCCCCCAGATCTATTGGCGCTTCTTGGGCTTACAAGAATCAGGTCTCCGCTGATCAGTTGTGCAAGGCTGCCACTTGGTCGTCTGTGCACACCTTTTCGAAGCACTACCGTGTTGATGTGCTGGCACTGGCTGATGCCAGCTTTGGGAGGAAGATCCTGGAGGCAGTCGTGCCTGTCTAGGATCTTCTACGGTTCTTGGTGCTTCCTTCACTTTTGAGCCCTGTTGGCTCTAGTTCTGTGTGCTGTGTAACAGTTCTTAGGGTGTTGTTATCCCTGTTCAGTGTTTGTTGAAACTTCATTGTTTTGTTGGGCTATCTCTGATCTGATGGTTCATATCTGCTCTGGTGACTTTGGGGGCCTTGCGCCTGGTCCTTGCCTTAGTTCCCGCCTCTGGGAAACTCAGTGGTTGGACATCCCAAAGTTACCAGTAAGCTGTATTGGATGACCGAGAAAAGAGGATTTTAGTCTTACCTGTTAAATCCTTTTCTCTTACCCCATACAGGTTACTGGTCTCGCACCCTGTCAAGGGACCATGCTTTGCTCTCCTGTGGCAGATTGTGGGGGTCCTTTTTGTTCATGCTCACAGGAGTCTTCTTTCCCTTCCACTATCTAGTCAATAGTTAGTGTCTCAAATCTTTCTGGAGCTGGTTGGCTAGCTGCAGGCAAGGAGGGAAGGTATTCTCCACCCCCTGCAATCAATTCTAGAATTTTTCCTGCATACTTAAAGGGGCGGATCGCCTACCCAAAGTTACCAGTAATCTGTATGGACTAAGAAAAGGATTTAACAGGCACAACTAAAATCCTCTTTTGTGACACACAATATTTGGGTTTGTGTTGTCTAGGCATCAGATTTCAAATATATTCATGCACTCTAGTCTAGGGGTAAAAATGCAAGTGACCCCTTGTTTGGCTTTTTATCTGCTTTCCAAAGAGTATGTGGCTTTATTCTAATGCTGTGCCAAAATGAAGAAATGTATATGTTTTAAAGGGATAGCAATGCCTGCAATAAAGTAGATCTCCAAGTTTTCTCTTTTGTAAGTCTAACACATGCTGTGTTTAATAAGAGCTGCAAATCTGGTCCTGGAACGGACGGATGCAGCAAGGCACAAACTTCAGTCAGTAAGTATAAGGAAAACCTTTTCCTTTGCTTACTGAAGTTTGTCCCATTCCACTCTGTATTCGAACCATAGTTAGAGGAAGAGTGACACGACCAGAAGGGGCGGGAAGGGGATCTTTTTACATTTAATATGTTTTAAACTACATAAAAGTAAGTTATTAAACATAGCGCAATGTGTTAGGTTTACAGTAGAAAAGACTCTGAGATCCACTTTATTGTATACATCAATATCCCTTTACACCCACTTGTGATTTCACGTACCCTTTTTCGGGCACTTTGCTTATATTTACATATACAGTATGAGCATTTCTATTTGTTCAAATGTGAAACACAGGAACCATGGGGTAAAGCTCCCTCTTATCCAGAGAGCAAGGCACTTCACAAAAGGCAGGGCCTCTGAGGCGAACTCCCCTCATCCCTCCAATTTTATCCCTCCTACTCCGTTTCATGTGACCTGGCCTCAGGAAAGTGTGTTTGAGCACTGCTCTCTTAGACTTCTTTTTTTATTTTATTCTTGGTTATATGTGGATGTATAATTACCCAGTAGGTGTGCTCCCATTAATTGGCTTCCTTGTTGAACTTCTCGAAGTTTCTTCATTTTATTTAAGGGGAATCTGAAGATTGCAGCTGGGTTAGTTAACCTATTGAGTGCTATGATCCTATTTGGTATGTCCCTGTTATCCTGGCACTCACTTTTATGCATTGTTTTGCCTGTAATGCACTCTATTTTATTTCTCTTTATTTCACTGTGTGTATCAAAGGTGGCTGCATTTACTGTGAAGGTTCCTTTTCTGTACCCGAGTTGCTTCCATACTCTCTTTCTGGGCTTTGTCCTCTTTTTAGAGCAGATGTATTTTTTCATTTCAGCTTTTCTGTTTCACTTCTGTCTTATACAATTTCCAACCTTATTTGAAATTGACATGGCCCTTTTAAGAAATGGGTTCCCACACTGTGCCAGTCTTTGTTGCATGCAGTTCTTCACAGGGACCTTTTGCCTCCCAGTGTCAGAGAGTGCTCACATTCAATCTGATGACCTTCTCTATTGAGTGGTGATCTGGAAACTTTGTTCAGGACCTGGGAGAGCTCCGTTTTAAATGCATTAAAAAACTACATCCACCAGAATACCCTGTTTACCAGGCTTTCTGGATGGGACAAGTGTGTTTCTTTGTTTGCCATCTTCTTTTCTCATTGCACATGTTACTCAGAGGCTGGTGTCTCCTCCCTTCCTTCCAGGTTAAACTATTGCAGTCAGATAAGTACTTTTTTGGTATTTCTAAGTCTTCCTCACATTTTCTACTAGATTTTCTGGAAAAGCCTCAGCCTTTTCAGTAGCTGCACATCTCAGTTTGAGGCTCAAGATTTTCCAATAAGTCCTTGTGGGGGAAAACTGCTTTTTTTGCCCTGGCATAGTCTAGTTCATTGGTAAAGCTATCGGAGACAAGAGCACACAGATTCCTCCAAAGAAGAAGATTTGTGGTATCCGTTTCCCTTGACAGTATTGTGTGCAAATGGACCAACCCCCTCAGGCTTTCCAAGACCAATCCACTCTAAAGCCCAAAGAGACTTGGGAAAACAAGAGGTCTGCTCAGAAGGCTATGGCTTACAAGCCCATCCCCACATGACCCACGAGGTCCTGATCCATTTCTACCCATTGGGAAGTCCTCTTCATCTTTCAAGATGCATGATAGACTAGTGGGTTTTGCTGTTCATATCAGAAAGCCTATCGCTTACACTTCAAATACCTTGCTCTTCATGATTTCTTTCTGTCCATAGTTCCATGTGATCAGTTTGGGAGCTTCTGTTCATAGACTCTGTATCATCCCTGCTAGAAAAGCAGGTGTTTGTTCCTGTTCCAGCCCAGGAGTACTTCCCCAGATTTTCCCAAAAAAGACAGCAGCTGCTGTCCCATTCTGGAATTGAGGTGCCTCAACTACTTTGTGTCAACTCAGATCTGCTCCCACGTCATGACAGGGACATCAGTGAGGGTCCAATCAGACATGTCAACATCGGTTTCATACGTCAGTCATCAGTGAAAACAAGAAGCACATCCGCATAGACAGCGGCTTGGGAGATCCTCCAGCGGGCTGAGACTCCTGTTCAGGCCACCTTTGCATTCACATCCCAGACGTGGAAAGTGTAGTCGCAGATTTTCTAAAAAGTGTGCTTTTGAGCTGATTGTTCGATGCAGGGAATTGCCCCCAGACAATCTCATGGTTTCCCTTGAGAACCACAAAGTTCCACTGTTCTGTGCTGGGTCTAATGACCCTCAAGTCTTTGTTATGGATTTGATGTTCATTCCATGGAACTTTCATCTAGTGTGTGTGTGTTCTTTCCAGTCTCTCTTTGATTCCCAGAAACATAAAGCTAGATAGAGCTCATGTCATCCTGATCTCTTCCTTCTGGTCCCATCTTGCCTGATACTTAGGTCTTCTCAATCTGTCCAGCACTGAGCCCTGAGACTGGATCTTTTGACCTAAGGCCCAGTTTGTCATCCTTAAGTGAAGAGGTTGGATTTGAAGCTGACATCTTGAAGAAAGTGGTTTTTTAGGATTCTGTTATCACTATCCTGCTCCTAGCTAGGAAGCCAGTATCGTCCAATGCCTATCATAGGATCTGGTCCCTATTTTATTATTGGTGATTCTGACACACTTGCACAGCCTTCGGATGGTTCTGTCCTTTCTTAAAGATGTTGTCAACAAATGTCTGAGCCTTCTGTCCATTAAAAGAGTTCTTACTGTGTTAGCCTTAACTTTCCATTCTAAATAATGCAATGTGTACTTTTATTTGAGAGATGTTTTCATATTTATCTGTATAACATGCCTGAGGAAGAGACCTGAGAGGTCTTCAAAGCTTGCATCCTAAATCTGCTTACTCAATAAAGGTATCAACTTAGATCTATTACGATTCAGATTTCAGCTCTTTTTATTTTCCAGCGCTGCATTCTTTGTTTCCTGATGTATGAAGACCTTTGTTCAGGGGTTGGCTTATGGCTATACTGTCCTTACAAATCCCACTCATACATGGGATTTGAATTTGGTATCAGGGGTTCTTAAAAAGCCTCCATTTGAACCTCTTTCAGCTGCTTCTTCTGACAGCCAAGATGGCCTTCCTTCTGGCCACTGTGTCTGTTCTCTGGATAGCCAAACTCCAGGCTTTGTCCTGTAAACTGCCCTTTCTGTTTTTTCACCAAGGGGGTTTTGCGTACTCCCAGAGGTTTCTTGACCAACTTTGACTCTGATTTTACATCAAACTAGAAATTGTTCTTCCTTTCTTCTGTCCAGTTTCTTCAACAAATGGGAGCAAGACCTTCTTCTGTTGGATGTGGTACTCTGCTTGAAGTACTACACTCATCACAGCCATTTAGGAATTTGGCTTCTCTTTTTATCTTACCTGAGTGCAGCCTGGAAGTCTGTGAACTAGACTGTGTCTAAGGTTATCATTGCTTCCTGGATCAAGGCGAACATCTGTTAGGTGGATGTCCTTAGGAAAAAAAAAACCTTTACTTTGAGGGGTGTGGGATTCTTGGGCTTATAAGAATCTGGCCACTGCTGAGCAGCTGTGTAAACCAGCGATATGGTTGTTTTTGTCTGGCGGTAGTGCCTGTTAAGGGCCTCTCTACCCCCCCCCCGACTTCTGTTGTTCAGTTGTTTTGTGTGGGAGTTCGGTGCCTGACACCTAAAGGGCATATTGTGCAGGTTAGTCATTTGGAATACTGGTTCACAGTGGGAGGGTTTTGTCTTTTTTAAACACCCCCTCCATGAATCTTGGTGGATGCTTTGGTATGTCCCCATGGTTCCTGTGCTCCACACTGGATGAAAGAACAGAGGATTTTATTGAACTTCCCAATATATCATTTTCTCTTGGTTCATGACTCCCTCCTGGAGAAAAGCCCTGCGCAGAAAGGTCCACTTGGGCGGTCTCTGTTCAGGGGATTTTCTTATTTCCGCTTTCTTTTCACTTTGCTATATGTTGAAACTTAGTAGGCTGGAGTAAAGATGGAAGAGGGGTATCCCCACCTCAGAGGCCCTGCCTTTTTTGACTTGCCCTGCCCTCTGGATTTAGGGAACTTCATCCCATGATTCCACATGAACGAAGAGAAAAAGATTTAACTGTAAATTCACTAAAATCCCCTTTTTATTAATCTCTGACAGTACAATATAAAGTGAAGTACAAAAAGGCAGTAATAATAGACATTCTAAGGGCCTGATGCAGACAGTAAAAGAACAAATCTGGAGCACACTGACTACGCCATAGGGGATGCATAAAATACCCTCAATTTCCAGTATACTTAAATTAGGTTTTTAACCCCTTGAATGTTAGCAATTTTTCCAACACATTGCTTTGTTTTTGTTTTGGAGACCGCTTTAGCACTCAATGGTTAAATGACCCATTTAACTCTGATTTTTTTTTTTTCCCCCATGGAGCAGTTGGTTTGTTCTTTTGTGTACAAGGCTCCTACTAGAGGTTCCTGCTACATAGAATCTACAGTCTAAGGACTACAGCTCACATCATCCTTTGCCAGCCAATGGCCAGCTGAGGATAATGGAAGTTGGATAGTTGAAGTCCACCAAATTCTGTAAAATTGGGGCAGCCATTGTTACTCACCTCATACTAAATGCTGGGATTGGATTGAACTACATATTTGTTTGGTGTTTCAGAAATTGCTTAGTACTTTACAAATACTTTAACTCTTTCCTTTAAGGCGGGTACTACCTCCTCAGATGACGGAGTATTATCCTACAGGATCCCCTCCACCTCCTCCACCAGTGATTCCTTCAGCCCAGACTGCTTTTGTTAGCCCTCTGCAGCACCCTGGTTCTGCATCCCCAGGCGGACAGATATCTGGGTTTACATACGCACCTTCTCCACCTCCTGCTGGAATCATGACCACTGCTTCTCCTGGGCCTCCACCTCCACCCCCAGGGCCTCCTTCATCCTCCTTGGCTCTCTCTTCATCTCCAATGCATTTTGCCAGAGTATTAGAAGCCAAACGACATGAAGGCACACATCTACTAGGCCTAACCAACGATGCTAGGAGCGACCTTCTTTCTGCCATTAGGATGGGTATGTGAAAACTGAATGCATACACTGGGATATATAAAATAATGGTATGATCTAATGGGCACGCCAAATCAAAGTGTAATGTTGCCTCTAAGTCACATAATGATAAAAAAATTGTTTAGTCAAAAAATGGTATACAAAAACCATGTTTAAATGCGCTTATAAGGTCTTCATAATGCAATGTGGTGTTTAATTTCTTGTCAACGTTTTGGCCCCTAGAGGGCCTTTATCAAGACTTGTCTTCATCCCAGTATTTGATGGAAGAATTCACATTCATTAAAATAGCATTTTATGTGTGAAAGCTTGCGTGAAAATAGGTGAAAAAATGCATTGATCAATGTGAGAATGGAATTCACATCTCATAGGTGAAAAAAGGGTTGACACTTTCTGAAAAAAATATTGTCCATCCTATTGCTTCCTTTATTAATATTACAGGCTCAAAGTCTGAACTTCACTGCATTGCTTGTATAATACTGTCAAGATGAAAATTCTAAATGAATGCATAAGGCAATGGTTCTTAAAGGTCTTTCTGTAGTGTCATGCAAAACCTCCTCTGGATTATTCAGATCTAAACACTTTAAACCCATTGTGAGAGCTCACAATGGATTAACCTACTATCAGTTCCAAATGTATTCCAGTGCAGGATGGTAGAGATAATTTAAGATTAAGTCATTAGGTTAAACCAGGGATAGCCAGCCCTGATTCTGAAGTGCTTCCGAAAGTGCATCTTTTCAGGATATCCCAGCTGGAACATTGTGGCCTGATTTGTGGCTCAGTCACCTTAATTGGTCTTCCTGCACTAATTCGGGGATATCCTGAAAACATCCACTGTTAGCCCACACCCTGGTCCTCAGGAGCTACTATCTCTGGCTAAACTATATCCATTAAATAATATCCAGGTAATTTTCTCTCTTTTGTCTTATAGTAGATTACGTTATAGTGTTTTGTTACATATAAATATCTTATAAAAGACAAAATTTGCATGGTTTGAACTATTTCAATCTGTTCTGTTGAACACTTGGACATGTGAAGTTCCCAAAACACACTCTAAATAGCGTGAGTAATGAAAACATCAAAGGAAAAGAGCTAACAATCTCTAAACATGGTCACCCTCCCAAACACTACCCCTACACTACCCTTAACAGTGAAATGCAACACTACTACCCCTAACACTAGCCTAACATCCACAACTGTAACACTTACCTGTCATCCACTGTCCATTATTTTTAATCTTCTCCTGTCTTCTTTTGTCTGTAATCTTCCTTCTTATCTTTTTCTTTTTTTTTTTTTTTATGCCCCAAAGATATGCCTGACTCAACCCTTTAATTGCTGGAGGGTTATCCCTCCAACAAAGAAAGGATTAAATGCTGTCTGGCAGTGGCTGGAATGCACAGTAAAATAGCCCCCCCCCCCCCCCCCCCCAACTTTGCATACATACCGGTCTGTTGTCCGAGTCCCAATTAGGGAATCTTGAACAGAGACTGGCATTTTTATATGACCAGTCTCTGATCAAAATGAATTCCAGCCTACAATTGACTGGGATGTGTGCTTACGCGCCTTCCAGCCAATCAGCTTCTGGGAGGTTTCGTCATCTGGAGATGACCCTGTATTACCTGCTGAGGGTCTTAGAACAGTGGGGTTTTTCCTCCCCCCAAAAGTGGCATCTCCAGGCCTAAAACTACACAACTGCCACTCATGGATTTTGTGACAGTAATCTGGAAGATTGGTGCCTTGAATCTCTCCTTATGGCAGCTTCTAGTGCCGCTCTACATCCCACCCTCGCAGTTGCTTGGATGTCTAGGGCCATGGCTCTCTGGGGGATGTCCATACTGACTCTCCAGGAGAGGGTGTTAGTGTGGCTGTTATTTGAGGCTACTACGCATCTTACTCAAGCGGCTTCAGATTCAGCTAGGCTTACTGAGAAGCCTCTAGCAGTCCCTGTTGCCAAGTGCTGTTCCCTTTGGCCAAACCTATAATCCGACAGGTCTTCCAAGAAGTCCTTGCTTTCTCTACCATTTATGGGTGGACAGTTGTTTGGCCCAGAATCAGAGAAGATTATTAGCCATCCTACTGGGAATGTGTATGGATTCATTATGACAGTGCAACAGCGGTGGTCTATATCAGCCACCAAGGAGGGATTAGGAGTGCAGTTGCATGGTCAGAAGGCTCCCATACCTTCGTCCACCATACTCATTCCAGAGGTAGACAAAGTTGTGGCAGACTTATTAACCATCAGATGTGAGATCCTGGGAATTGAGAACTTGATCATATGGTGGTCAGCCCTGTGGTCAGTCTGCGGGGACTTCTAACTATGGTTTGAACTGTCAGGTAAATTGTTCTGGATCTTGGGACCCTTTTTCTTTTTGTGGCTGTGATGGTCATTCTGTGAAAGGTTTTTTTTTTTTTTTTCCCCTCTGGAATATGTTTTCTATGTAACCTTTGATTTTCATGGTATTGAGGAAACTTGGGATAGAGTGGGCTTATCTGATTCTGATTGTCCCATTCTGGGCCCTCATAGCCTAGTTTTTAGTTTTAGTTCTTCTCAATCTATCCATAGCTGGACCTTTTTTCGGTTTCTGCGTCTTTCAGCCCTCTTTAGTCAGGGTTTTCTGTGTCTCCCAGAGGTGGCGTTTGATTTTGATGTCTTGGCTCTTGTGGCCAGATCCTGAGGCAGAGTGGTTTTTCTGATTCTGTCTTCGACACTATCATGATGTCTTCAATGTACTGTAGAGTACGTACCTTGATCTTCCTGTGGTGTTGAGTCCAGGGGTCCTGGCTGCACCCTTTTGATCATCCAGTGTTCTTAGCTTTTTTCAGAATGGTTTTCAGCAAGCGCTTCGTCTTAGCTGTATGAAGGTACAAATTTCTACTCTATCTGTGTCTGTTCAGAGCCATATTACCTTGTTACTGCATGTTCATTCTTCCTGCTGGGGGTGGCCTACCCAGTCTTAATGGATCCCATTCCTCTATGGGACTCGACCTTCATTTTGGGAGTGTTTCCGAAGGTTTTTTTTTTTTTTGTCGGAGTCCGTCATTCCCTTTGATTTTTGACTTTTAGGACAGCCTTCTTTTTTTGCATTTGGGTCTTTTTGGTACGTGACCAAACCATAGGTTTTGTCCTGTAAACATCCCTTTCTGATCTTTCATTTTAATGGGGTAGTTTTGAGAACTGCTGTAGGGGGGTTTTCCTCCTTAGTTTGTTTCTGTGTTTCTCAGGATTTTGTTGTTTCTTCTCCTTGTCTGGCTCCTGACAGATGGGAGTAGGAGATTTATTTCTTGAGTATGCTTAGGTGCTGCGATGTTATGTTTCTCTCACAATATATTTCTGTGTATATTTGTTGCACTACAGTTTGGGCATGCAGCTGCTTCCTGAGTACAATCATATTGTCTCCTCTGGTTGCACATATAATCTTTTGAGTCCCAGAAGTGTAACCACCGCATTGCAAATCACCTGTTGATCATAGTCTGGTCAGAACCATTATTGCAGCACCAGATACAAGTCACAGGTCTGGTAAATCAGAGATGGATACTCAATCTGGATAAATCAAACCTTGAACCAAGGTAATGCATTACCTTTCTGGGATTGGAATTAAACATGTTCCAGCAGAAAGTATTTTGGCCCCCTGGACAAGCTTTTCAGTGGTCAAATACAGGATTCCCTCTCTCCTTCAAGTGAAAAAGCCTACAGTCCAGAACTGTATGACAATTGTGGATTCCATGGAATTCAACGAGGGGGTAGTCTTTTTACTCAATTACACAAGCAACAATTACAACTGGAGCGCTTACGAGGATGGAGCAAGATGTTTGAATCCCTGAATAACCATATCTATAACCAGTGACCGCTGTGACCCATGTGTATATAGTTAATTTACCACAGAAGTGGCATATATCAATCACCAAGGAGTAACCAAAAGTAAGGCAGTCTGGCTAAAGGTAAAAAAGATACTACAGTGGGCAGAGGGTCTGGTTCCAGCCCTATCAGCCATCTTTATTCCAAGCGTAGAAAACTGGGATGCAGGCTATCTGCAAGCCAAATGTGAATATCCAGAAATAGACCCAATTGTATCTAGAAATAGACCTGATGGCATCCAGACACAACACAAAACTTCCTGTTATAGCATAAGAGCAAGTGATCCCAAGGCTCTGGCAATGGATGCAGTGGCGATTATGATCTGGCATATATATCTTTCCTCTAATATCGGTGATCAATACAGTCCACCTTATAGCACCAGCATGGCCACACCCAGCATGGTACCATAACCTGATAAATCTGTCAATAGCAGAAGCATGGAAACTACCAGTGATCCCAGATTTTCTCCATGAGGACACAACCCTGCATTCAAATCTAGCCAGTGTGGCCTTAAAGGCATAGAAATTGAAGCCACAATATTTAGACATTCGATCATTCAAATAATAATGAAAGTACAAAACTGTTATCTTCCAAGATGTACCATAGAGTCTGGAGAACATATTATGTTTGTGACAGAACTGCATCCTAAAACTTTCATCTTGCATCTACTCAGATTTTCTTCAAGTACAATTAGATAAAAGACTTAAGCTCAGTTCGTTGACGGTTCAGATTTCAGCCTTCTACATATATTTTCAAACACAAAAATAGACATTACAGAAGCACAGACACTGCCATAATACATATGGCTTCTCAATACAAAAGATCGGACTCCATCCTGGGATTTGAATTTGGTTCTAGAGGTTTTACATGAAGAACCCCTTAAAGGGTTATTTGCACTTAATATGGGAAAACTATAGTGTATGGTAATATAAAAGTATTCCAACTGCTGAGATACAGTGTAGCTCAGATTTGAATTTTTGTAGAAGCATTATCTAAATGGCCTGAAATTTTATTGTGGTTCTTCTGCTACACTATCTCTGGATAGCTCTGGTCATGAAACTCCATAGGATGGTGTAGCAATAACACCACTGAAAAATATCTGGCCATTCAGATACTGCACAGATAAAATCACAATTGAGCTGCAATAACTTTCAGTAAAATACCTCTCAGCAGTTGAGGTATCCCTGTTTTTCTCAGGGGATAAACCCTCTAAAATATATTTATTTTTTTTCATAGTAAGTGTTTCTATACCTTTAAGCCATTATCTTCAGCATGTGATGATCTGACAGACTAAGCTCCCAATGTAAACTGCCTTGTTAATGTCTGTGAATAGATTCTCCACAAAGATGTGACAGACGGCTATTTGATATAATAATAGTATGACAAAACACAACAGACAATACAGAGTATAGGTAGGCCTCAGTGGACCAGATGATTGAGAGCAATGACTACAGTTCGAGGCTGGCTGGTGGTGGCTACTCCCTGGGATGCCTTTCTGTGTCCTAGGCCCAGGTTAAAGATGCTGGCTGCAAGGACAGATTAGTGCCGACCGCGGTGGCAGGCCCTCACCCCAGATCACAACGCTGAGAACAGCGAATACCCACTGAGATCGAGGAGGATAACAGAGAGGGCAACCTAACTGCAGTACTGGTCATCTTTGTTAAGTAACAGTTAGATGACAGAGAACAGAATAGACAAGGGTTGACTGGTGGTGGATGCTCGAGTGACTGGTGGTGGATGCTCAACTGGAGGGCGAGGTAGTCTATGTTCGACTGGTGGTCGATGATAGATTTAGGGCGCAAGGATGGAAACCCGCCAGGGTTAAGACAGACAGGAAGTCTGACAAACCAAGTCGGGAACAGGTGGCCAACAACGTACCAATCAGCAGACAATGATAATGGAGCCAAACAGTACACGAGTCTAGTAAACTGAGCCAAAGGCGGTAACAGGAAATCTGAGAACACAGTGCCAAGTCGTAGAGCAGGAGATAAGTCAAACGAGAAGTCTGAACACAGGAACTAGACCTACGGGTCACAAACTGAAATGCTTTGAACGCGCATCCACCCCAAAAGCACTGATACTCTGTAAAGGCTTAGAGCAAACACAAGGCAAAACGTGGAATGAGGATCCAGATAACAAGGGGAAAAAAAAAACAAAAGCAGACAAGGAATAACAAAAAAACAAAGAAAAAGGGCAGAACATGACACCGCATTCTTTAGACATTACTTGTAAGACTAAGGGGGTTATTCACTAAGGGCGGGATAACGTGGAGATGACTTTTCCAGCGATATCACTTCTCCAATTCCTATGTTATTCTATGGAGCCAATTCACTAATATTTCTTAAGTTTTGAAGATCTTAGTGCATAGATTTCCTACAATAACATAGGAATTGGAGAAGTGATATCACTGGAGGAGTCATCTCCTCTTTATCATACCTTAGTGCATAGCCCCCAATGTTTCAAACTGTAAGTCTGGATTACAGCTCCCACTATAAGAGCCATGGGTACCTCATGGCCTTTCCAGAAGCAGGCTGCAGTGGACCAGATCTCAGCAGATGCCAGTGTGCAAGGATCTGCAAGCAGCAGCTCAATTAGATGTTTTTGGGACCATGTTTTGGGATGTTCCCTGTGTCCATTGGAGAACACAGAGCATCCCTTCCCTGAGAATACTACTTGTTACCCTACCATTTCTTGGCTCCTTTGTTTTTGGTGACTTAATCCTGCTGTTCTTTGCTATACATAAACTGACCTCTAGTGGGGGTTGAGGGGTTAAGTAGGAAAGAGGAAGGCAAAGAATTTCTTCTTGTGTAGAAGTAAATTATTAAGTGCTTTGTGGAGGCTAGTTTACACTGCGATCCCTGTGCCACCCAATGGACTCCTACAAAAAGATTTAACAGTAAGTACAAAAAAAAGTTCTTTTATCATTAGTCTCATTGAATGAACAGGCAAGTGCACTGTGACATAAATCACTACCATTAGTAATCAAATACATTCAGGGACATTTGTACAGTGAGGAAAGTGGGCCAATTCTACAAAAAGTAAGTATATGAAACATTTTCATTGAGGTAAATGGAGCTTTTAAAGCTTGGAATGCTAGAGAAGTCTCTAGAATTCAAGTGGCTGAAGCCTCACTTGAATCAGTGGGCAGTTTTGTGTGTTCCATATGGTACAGTTGGTTTGCCCTGGAATTTGTTCACTTCTGTCTGTCCTTATGGCCCACAGTGTTTAAAAATGGTCTATACAAGTAGAAAAATGCTATGCCATCACTACAGAATCCATGCATGCTTTTCTTTCCATGTATGGTCACCCTGGATCACAAAATCCATTCAGGTTCCTATTGTTCTTTCTTAAATGGTAGAGATGCCCCCCTTTATCACCCTTACATAGGAAGATTTAACCAGACCCTTAGTGTTATGTTTATTTCTCTGTCGTCCAATACAGGTTACTGATCACTTTGGGTAGGCGATCCGCCCCTTTAATTAGGCAGGAACAATTCTAGAATTGGATGCAGGGGGCGGAGCCTACCTTCCCTCCTTGGCTGCAGCTATCCAACTAGCTCCAGTAAGATTTGCTCCTTGGTGAAGACACAGGCAAGAGAACAGTTCTGCTATAGTTTTAGCTAACTTTTTTTATTTTTCTGTTAGATATGGAATGCCACCATTAGGCGGATTACCATAACTGACAATGTCCTTAAATGTGGCTAGCTCAGTATCCAGGTGCTTTTTGTGGACCTTACGCCCTGGGGGGAAAATCTTGGGTTCAAGTTCTTTCCTCAGGAGTTGCCCACCAAGGCTTCTTAACACATTGTAGTCTGAAGACAGAAGATCTGCAGGAAAGGTGAGTAACCCTTTAAGTGCACTTTCCCTACTGGATTCAGTGTTTTTTGGGTCTTCTAACATGTTTTTTTATGTACTTTTAATTCACATTTTCAACTTCTACCGCATAGATGCCATTGCTCCATTCACTTCTATGGAAGTGCAGTTTGGGACATATCTCTGCAACCGCTTAACGTAGCGACTTCAGGGATCGCTCATTTTAATTGTCTGCCCTTTCTCTGTCATCCGGTTTTAAGTGTGTTGGGGGGCTCAGGGGACTTTGGGCACTGTTGGGGTACTTTTTCTGGGAAAACTACATTTCGCATGAGTGCTTGCTTCGCGTGCTCCTTTTTGATTGGCTCCCACAGCGGCAGCCATTTTGTGCCTTTTCCAGAACGAGTACCCTACGCAGGGCTTGGACTCTCCTCCTCTTCTCTGCAGATTAACCCTTTGACTGCCAGATAAGTTTCTGGGGTGAAATTTTAATCCTAAACACTGTATTTGGGTGATTCCTTATACGTTAAATGTTTTGACACTGTGAGAATGTTGGAGCTTGGGGCCAGGCCTAAGACTAAGGACACTCGGGTCGCTGCGTCCCCTATTGCGCATTGTTCCTCATGTCATTCAGCGTTACCTAGAGAATTCTCAAGTCATTTATGCCCAGCATGTTCTGATGTCCCTGAGTCTCTCCCAGGGACCTCCAGCCATACATTAGAGCCAGTTTGGGTGCAAGAGTTCAAGGCTGCTACTAGAGACCTTCGGTCTACATTGCAGCTCTTTCCATCCACGTTACAGGGGATCTTCCACTCATGGCAGACCCCTGCTTCTGTCAGATCTTCCTTACCAAAACCGCAGGGAGTACCTGATGCATCGGACTCCTCTGAGGAGGAACTCTTGGTGGATTCAGATGTTGATGAATGTTCTGCTGTGGGCTCCTCTCAGTTTTTTGGGGACCCCTTTGAGGCTGATCCTGAGCCCTCGGCTGAGTGCCTGATCTGCAACATAGAATTTGACGGCAGATAAGAACCATTCGGACCATCTAGTCTGTCTATTTTTTCAGGGCGCTTTTAACCACTTTAAACATTCCCTTAGTTCAAGAGGTTTCTTCAGATCCCTCTCATGTTTTTCAGGAGCCTAAGAAGCCCCATACTTGTTTTTCACCTGACCCCACTCTTGACCGCCTTGTGTCTGATGAGTGGAAATCTCCAGACAGGAAACCTTTCGTTTCCAAGAAATTTGCCAAGCTTTACCCCTTCTCTGAGGTGGTGCTTGCTCTGTGGGTTCATCCCCCCCAAATTGGATGCTCCTATCTCCAGGCTATCTAAGTCTACTGCCTTGCCAATTTCTGATGCATCTGCTCTGAAAGATTGGACTGACAAGAAACTTGAGGTTTCCCTCAAGTCCATTTTTTCCACTTCTGGTACTGCCATGCGCCCAGCATTCGCTGCGGCATGGCTGAACCGGGCTATTGCGGTCTGGACTGAACAGCTCACTTTGGCTGTCCGTCAGGGTGCTCCTACTTCGGATATGTTGTGGCTTCTTGCCAACATTTCTGAGGCTCAGCACTATTTTTCTGCTTCCTTATTTGATGCCATCTGTTTGGTGGCAAGGGTTTCCACCACGTTTGTGGTTGCCAGACGAGCTCTTTGGCTCAAGATCTGGTTTGCTGACACTGCTTCCAAGAAAGCCTTGCTCTCCTTGCCATTTCAGGGCACATCATTGTTTGGGCCAAATCTTAAGGATCTGATTAGTGAGGCCATAGGGGGTAAAAGTAGCCTTCTGCCTTTGGTCCCCAGGAAGAAAACGCCCCTCAAGCATAATCGTTTTTTTGTTTTTTTTTATTATTATTATTCCTTCCAGACTGAGACACGTCCGTCGCACCAGGAGGTTCCCTCAGCTCTGCGTGCCTCCTCCAAGCCCAAACAGCAATGGAAGCTCAAGGTCTCTTCCAAGCCTCCTTCGGCAGGAATCGCCAAACCCAGATCCCCACTCAGCTGTGGGTGGCCGCCTGCGTCAATACCACAGCGTCTGGGAGGATTCAGTGGCAGACCATGGGTTTTACAGGTGGTGACGGAAGGGTACAGGATCCCTTTCGTCTCTCTTCCTCCCTTTTGCTTTTTTCCCTCTCATATGCCCCAGGGCACAGAGAAACACCGTCTGCTCAATGGCGCTATCCAGGCCCTTCTGGACAAGGATGTTCTGGAGCCTGTTCTGGTTCAGGAAAGAGGTATGGGTTTTTACTCAAACCTATTTGTGGTCTCCAAGAAGGATGGTGGTTGTCGTTCCATTTTGGATTTGAAGAATCTCAATTCCTTTGTGATCAGCACTCATCACCAGGAGTCCCTAAGGTCGGTGATTGCTGCTATGTCCCCGGGGGAATTCCTTGCTTCTCTGGATCTTCAGGACACGTATCTACACATGACCATTCATCCAGGGAGCTGGCAGTATCTCAGATTTGCCTGCGACCGATGGCACTTTCAGTTTTCAGCTCTTCCCTTTGGTCTGACTACAGCTCTTCAAGTCTTCAACTGTGTCCTGGGTGCTCTAGTATCCATCTTCCACCGGGACGGCATCAGAGTTACTCCATACATGGACAACCTACTTCTGAAAGCCCCCTCTGCGGAACTTCATCAGCAGGTTCAGGACTGCATTCATGCTCTTACCCTTCACGGGTGGATCATCAACATGGACAAGTCGGATCTTGTCCCATCCCAGCGTCTGGTCTTCCTGGGCCTTCTCTTCAACACTCAGTAGAGCATGGTGTTTCTCACGGAGGAGGTGGCTCACCAGATCGCCCACAGGGTTTCTGCTGTTCTGGCTCACGATCCAGTTCCAGCCAAGAAGCTGTCCTCTCTAGTGGGGAAACTCATCTCCACCATAGAAGCGTTCCCATTTGCCATGGCTCACACCAGGGAACTCCAGAGGTTTGTGATCCAGATGTGCAAGGGTCAGCTGGACCTTCTGAAAACGTCCGTATCCCTCCCTCTTCATGTGGAAGTGAGTTTGTTATGGGGCTCGACCTCTCCAATCTGCTGAAGGGCAAGTCCTTCCTGGTATCCTTCTGGACCACGGATGCCAGCCTCTCCGGATGGGGAGCGTTCCTGGGTCGCCTGAGTGCTCAGTCGGTGGTCTCTGGAGTAATCTCTCCTTCCCATCAACGTGTTGGAGCTTTGGGCGATATTCCATGCCCTTTCTTAATTGGACACCCCAGCTGGAAGAATGCCTACTCCAGGTACAGTCTGATAATGCCACGGCTGTGGCTTACATCAGCAAGCAGGGTGGAACAAGAAGTCTCTCTACTTGGTTAGAGGTCAAGGCTATTTTGTCCTGGGCAGAAGAACATGTTCCTGTCATATCCGCAGTGCACATTCCTGGCGTAGACAGCGTCATGGCAGACTTCTTCAGTTGACATACGGTGGACAGCGGAGAGTGGGAACTGCACCCAGAGGTGTTCACCCTCATTGTTTAGAAGTGGGGTCTTTCTTGCATCGACCTGATGGTGACAAGACACAACTGGAAGGTTCCAAGGCTCTGTTCTCGCTGGAGGGATCCTCTAGTGGTGGATGCCATGTCCATTCCTTGATTATTTCCTTTGGCCTACATCTTTCCTCCCTTCCCCATGTTGCACAGGGTGTTACGGAAATTGAGACTGGAGCGCTGTCCAGTCATTCTGATTGCTCCGTACTGGCCCCGACAGGCTTGGTTTCCGGAGTTTCTGGATCTGTCAGTGGCGGAGTAATTCCAGCTCCCCTGCCGTCCGGATCTTCTTCTACAGAGTTACGTGTGGAAGGAGGTTGTTCATCGGCTAGCTTTGATGGCTTGGAAACTGAATCCTCGATATTGAAGAAGGGTTTTTCTTCTGGTGTGGGGGCTACTATGCTCAGTGCCGGCAAACCTATTTCTTCTAAGGCCTACCATCGTGTCTGGTCGACTATTCTGTCTTGATGTGCTGATAAGGACCTGTCTCAGGAATTTCATCTACCTTCGTTCCTGGCCTTCTTGCAGGATGGTGTGGATAAGGGCCTCAGTTTGAGTTCCTTCAAGGTTCAGACTTCTGCTCTCTCTGTTTTCTTTCAAAGGCACATTGCTATTCTACCTGATGTCAAGGTTTTCTTCCAGGGCGTTGCTCATACTTGTCCTGCTTTTAAGAATCCCGCTCCTCTGTGAGATCTTAACTTGGTTTTGGGTGTCCTTCAGCACCCTCCCTCTGAGTCCTTGGCTACTATTCATCTACACCTCCTGACATGGAAAATGGCCTTTCTCCTGACGATTGTGTCTGTTCGCCGTGTCGCGGAGTTGCATGCTCTGTCTTGTAGACCACCCTTTTTGGTGTTTCACAAAGACGAGGCGGTGCTTTGCACTTCTTAGGAGTTTCTCCCGAAGGTGGTCTCTGAGTTCCACATTAATCAGGAGATTGTGGTGCCGCCTTTCTGCCCTGGCCCTGTGTCTGACAAGGAGAGGGATCTCCACTTGTTAGATGTGGTGCGTTGTCTCAAGTTTTATATACATCGCACTGAGTCCATCGGACAATCTGATGCGCTGCTCATCATTCCTGAGGGCCCCAGGTCGGGAAGACATGCGTCCAAAGTGACTTTTGCGTCCTGGCTCAAGTCCACTATTCATAATGCTTACGAGCTGAGGTAGAAGCCTATTCCCTTTCCGGTCACGGTTCATTCTACAAGATCTATTTGGGGCCACTTGGACTTATAAGAATCCGCCTCCGCTGATCAGTTGTGCAAGGCTGCCACTTGGTCGTCTGTGCACACCTTTTCGCAGCACTACAGTGTTGATGTGTTGGCATCAGCTGATGCCAGCTTTGGGAGGAAGATCCTGGAGGTAGTCTTGTCTGTCTAGGATCTTCTTTGGTTCTTTGGTGCTTCCTTCACTTTTGAGCCCTGTTGGCTCTAGTTCAGTGTTCTTGGGGTATTGTTACACCTGTTCAGTGTCCTTTGACACTTCAGTTGTTTTGTTGGGCTATCTCTGATCTGATGGTTCATATCTGCTCTGGTGACTTTGGGGGCCTTGCGCCTGGTCCTTGCCTTACTTCCCGCCTCTGGGAAACTCAATGGTTGGACATCCCAAAGTTACCAGTAATCTGTATTGGACGACAGAGAAAAGAGGATTTTAGTTATACCTGTTAAATCCTTTTCTATTAGTCCATACAGGTTACTAGTCTCCCACCCTGTCAAGGGACCATGCTTGGCTCTCCTGTGGCAGACCGTGGGGGCCCTTCAGGGTCATGCTCACAGGAATCTACTTTCCTTTCTACTGTCTAGTCAATAGTGTCTTACTGGAGCTGGTTGGCTAGCTGCAGCCAAGAAGGGAGGATAGGCTCCACCCCCTGCATTCACTTCTAGAATTGTTCCTGCTTAATTAAAGGGGCGGATTGTCTACCTAAAGTTACCAGTAACCTGTATGGACTAAGAGAAAAGGATTTAACAGGTAAGACTAAAATCCTCTTTTCCACGCCACATAGACTTCTCATCACTTTCCTCTAATATCCCCTCAATTGGCCTGGATACTTACTTTTCTCTCCTCCCTCTTATCCAGTCCCAACATCCCATTCCCTCCCCCACCCTCGTTACGTTTCCTCTCAGTACCCCTTCTTTCCCTTAATCCCCCTTTTTTTCCCTCTTCTTCACCACCCCACCCCATTGTGATCTCCCTGCTTTTATTGCAAACTCACAAAGATCTCTCTGAATCCTTACAATACATATGCTATCCTTGTTGTACCTTATTACGTCTATCATTCTTTGACAATACAATACATATTGCATTCCCGCCAACATATTTTACTCTTTTACTCAAACTTGTGTACTGAATTTGTAATTTATTGCTCCTTTTACTGTATCCTTAATTACTGAGAAAGGTCTGTAATCCAGTGGTTCTCAAGTTTTTGTTTTGTCCAGACTGAAATTTAAAGTGGAACTTTCACCTTAATTCAAGTTTGCATATTTGAAAACTGCATTAAATATGCCTATATGTCATGTTAGTCTAAAGATCAGCAGTTGTATTATTTAGGAGATATTGACACTTATTTCTGGGTAAAGTGAAACTAAACACTTCCTGGTACTGCACAAAAGCGGCTTTATCATAAAAATCACTGAAATGGCTTAATTAGCATATGAAACCATTGTTGATGCAGCACAGTACTGCAATTAGCATATTGAAAGAAGTGTGAATATCTCCTGAACTGTACATTTGCTGGCCTTTTGGTTAACATGACATAAAGGCAGTTTTTAATGTAGTTTTCAAATATGCAAACTTGGATTAAGGTGATAGTTCCACTTTAAAGGGCAAGTCTAGCTTATTATCTGTCATTTAATTCTAACATAATGCAGGGTATATACATACAGTTTTTAGTGCATGAAAATTTACAACGCTAACCACAATAAATAAACTGCCTTAACTTTTGTCTCCCATTACAAACAGCCCTAAGAAAAGCAAACTGTGTCTGGAGATACTAACATAAAGAAAATTCTAGAAGCTACTTGAAATTACATGATATTTAATTAATAAATGTAATTTAAAGGGTTACAACAAAGTGCTAACACAGCACATCAGTCTAATAAAAAATGTGTATGCCTCAGCTGATGGCGCAGTATTCAATATTCAACAATACAATTTATTCTATATTAACAGGAATTCAGCTGAAGAAAGTGCAAGAGCAACGCGAGCAGGAAGCTAAACGCGAGCCTGTTGGAAATGACGTTGCAACCATTTTGTCCCGGCGCATAGCAGTGGAGTACAGCGATTCCGAGGATGATTCAGAGTTTGATGAACATGACTGGTCCGACTGAGAAATTAATAGAATTCATGTGAAACCAATTGTATTCACCGGCACTCTATATTTTGTCTGCATCATGATCTTCAGGAAATAGGTCATGATAACATGGGCATAGTGCACAGTTCAAGATTTGGTTGCCTTAAAGTAACCATTTTGAGTTGTTTTGTTACAATCCTGGAGTGCAGAATGCCATGGAATCTCAGGGATACAGGGTGAAAAACAGTACTCATAACGGACTATAAAAAAAGCACAGCCCTTGAAGTTCACACAAAAGTAGTTTTTTTTTCTTTTTTAATATATCTTATAGAGGGTTTTAACATAAACAAATATTGTCATTTGAACTAACATATATTATGTTTCGTATAGGTATAAAAGTTAGAATTTCTACCGCAATGCTAGAAAATGTTAAATTCACATCACAAAGGATTATGTAGTGTGTACTGTTAAAGGAACACTAATTCCCCTTACTTATAATATACAGACACAGATACAAACACCTTAATCTGTGCAGGTAATAGACACAGAATCACCAAAATAATTAATAAAAGTAGCCATTAGAATTGTTTGCATAGTAAAAGGAGCGTTAATGTTCCTTTATGCAAAGTTTTTTTTGTTTTGCTTTTTTTATCCCTTGTGTACTGGGGAGGTTGTTGGAGGTTTTTCTAGCATCAAAAGTATTAAACTCTGATATAAAATGCTTTTGTTCAATGTTGTTGTGCAACTAATTGATAGGTTGAGGTAGAATATATATTGAAGACAACGTCTTAGAGATACTAGAAAAGACTGGAAATTATATAGTGCTTGAATTTTGGAAGACTGTGAATGCTGTAAAAAACACTGTGCTAAGTATTTGGTTATGCTCTTAAAATCTAAAGTGGTCTATTCTGTGGTGTATGACAAAGGGTTATTGCCTCCTGTTTCCCTGCCATACCAAATCAATTGTTTCTTTAATCCCAAAACAGTGACATTGTGCTGTCTGGTCTACTTTTTTTTTTTTTTTTTTTAACCCTTTGAGTGCCAGAGGGATACGAACGGGTTAAATAACAATTTCTATGGACGTGCAGCAGTGCTGCAAGTTTACGGTCATTTTTGACAGATTTCCATTTTTTTCAACTGTGTAAAAAGTTTTAGTTTAGGGCTTTAAAAAAAAAAAAAAAAAAAAAAAAAAAGTGTCTCAATACATCTGTGAATGTACATAGTGTATATTTTTTGGGGCTGGAGGTTGTCCGAAGAATATTCATTTAACCATTTGAGTGCCAGAGCGGTACAGTGTTCCGTACCCCTCTGGCACTCAAATGGTTAATTTTATACCAGGAATATTGACTGCGGTGCTTTTTAATATGCTCATATGCACAAGGGAAAGTGGAGCAAATCTGAGGCCAACCAACTTTTTCCCAAAATTCCTTTTGGTTTAAATGGGGCTTTTAACCCCTTGAATGCTGGAAAGGAATCCCAAAACATTTAAATCAATGGTCATTTTTATTTGTCCTTTAGAGTGAAATTGCTTTAGCCAAGAATTATTCCATGTTTGCCTTTCTGCTTAAAACTGAATGTATACAGGCCACCAGAGAGCCACATATTATGGTTTTCAAAACGCTGAACAAATCTAGATTAACCCTTTGGTTGTTAGAGAGAGATCTACAGTGCATTGCTTGGCAAGTAGCTGGAGACATCTCCATCCCAAAACAGTTAAGGTGGAACAGTGTAAGTGTAAAGGGCGGTATAGTTGGAGGCAAAATAGAGCCTATGTGCTTCTTCAGGGCTGGATTTGTCAATAGGCAGATGAGGCACTTGCCTAGGACGCCCAATTTTCAGGGGCGCCTGGCAATGACCCTGTCACACCCACAGGTCCGCCGCCCACTTTATAATGTGATGGCCCCAGGCAGGATGTAAATAATAGTGCTTGCTTTGTTGCAAATGTATGAAATTCCATTTGTTCCCAGTTCGCTTGTAGTACCTAGCCACCTGGGCCGCCCCATGTGACCCTCTGTTGCGACTGCGTGCCTACACTGCTCTCTTCTCATTGATCACTGCCCAGATGGGACCTCCTGCGACGTCATGCACGTGTAATCAAACGCAGCTGTTAACTACGGTGTAGCTTGCGGCAGGAACCAGCTTATGCCCTTCGAGTTGGCTGAGAGGGAGCGTGTTTGAGATGTAATGGAGGAGAGTAGACCAAGGAGTTGGAGGTAGCAGGTAGTAAAGCAGGAGGAATATGGTTCACTATCATCAGGGCCGGCCCTTACAAGGGTCCCAGTGGGTCCATGGGACCCAGGCAGCACCTTGACAGGGGAGGCAATTTGCTGCCCCAGGAAGTGGCAGAGCGGAGGCCCCAGCAGTACATATTTTCTTCCCCTGCCGGCGAGTGGCTGCTATGTTGCGCCTGCTCCTGAACAGCCTTTCAGCAGGGTCTACCAATCAACAGCATCGTGAGATGATGAAAACGGGCGTTTCTTAAAGGGGTCATTCTGTGTGTCTTATTACTCCTGTGTGAAACTTTAAATTAACAGGTGTCCTCTTTAAGAGAAGCTTCCCAAGTTAAATCCCAGATAAGTGGAATCTATTGGGGAGGTAGTTCTCTATTCTATGTGGTGATCAGTTGAGAGTTGCATGCTGGCGATGGAAGTGAGAAACAACTTTCTGGCACACGTGTGTTTGTATGTATGTACATATGTATAAAACGTTAGACGGAGCTGTTCTATTTGTAAACACGTTAGAAAAAGTTTGTGTTTGTTACGTTGCAGTTATGAGCAGCTGATTGTACTAGAGCTTTATTGGACAGCTTGCTGTTTTTCCACTCTAACAAGGTACTCCGATCTCAAGTTCATTAGCTGAAGGCCTATTCATTATTTGCTTCTTTGGCAATAAAGTAGTTAAGTATGTATAGGTGGTGCTGGCACTTTTCTGGTCCTCGATGGGTTAATTACTTGTTTTCTTATCCTTTGCCTAAGACTGGAGTGTAATCTGTTTCTTTTTAATTCTGGGTTAGGGGTGGGTAGGCTCTGCAGTTGCTGCCAGATTACAACTCCCATCATCTACCTGCGGCTGCTGGCTTGTGGGGGATGATGGTAGTTGTAGTGTGGGATTAGCTGTATAACCTCAATTTTCCCATGCCTGTTTAGTGTAGTCCATTTGTGGTTATTATAACTCACTCATGGGTGTAGCTACAGTATGACTACAGAGTGTACTGGACTGTCAGGGTAAAGGGGGGGGGGGGTCAGACACTTTGGCTTCTAGTGGGCAAGGCTGGGGGACTAAATTATTGTGCATATCCCATGATTCTTCCTCATCCACTGCCAGGCTATAATATTGCCCCGTTCAGTCAGTAAGTGTGGTTTGTGACAACCCTTTCAGCAGGTTCTGTGTGTCAGCCTATTTTGGGGTGTATACTATACTCTAGGAATGGGGATGAGGGAAAAGGGACATTTCCAGAGTTAATAAAATACATCTACCTCTGGAAAATTGCCACAGTACTGTGAAGAATAAATCTAAAAATGGGTTTGGCCACAAAGGGGGTGTGGTTAAGTGAAGGGTGGGGCTAAGTGAGGGGCGTGGTTAGGGGCCGTGCTAGGGGCGCCAGAGGGTGTTGTGCCTAGGGGTGCCTGAGATGTAAATCCGGCCCTGTGCTTCTTCTGAGGTGAAAATAGGGCGTGCCTAAAGTGAATGAGGGCAATTGTTTCCCATTACTGGATGCTATATGCAGTGCCAGGGCCTGTTTACCTTCTATGTCTGACTCGGCCAACCGGTGCCCTGTCTCCCACAGTAGTCCTGTAGCCCTAATATGTATGGTTTTGTAATATGTACGGTAGGATTGAACCATTACAGTCAGTGTCCAATATGTATAAAAGCAAAATGGAGCACTTATGGGACAAACCAACTTTACCACAATTAACATAGATGGCTGTTTTAACCCCTTAAGTGATAGAAATGTGTCCAACGCATTGCAAGCAATTATTTGGAAACCTTTATAGCATTTAAGGGGTTAAACAGCTTTATTTTAATCAGAGTTTTAGGCATTTGTATGTGTCCTCTATGATGCAGTTGATTTGCCGGGAGTTAATGTACATAAGGACCAAAATAACGTTCTTTTTTTTCCTTCCGCATCATTTATCTATGAGATTTTATTCGTAGCCCGAGTTGTTTTCAGGTAATTTTTTGTTTTTAATACACAGCTTGGATTGTAAGGCCAGTATAATGAATAGGAAAGTTGCACCCAAAGCCTTTTATAAGTGGGCACGTCACTTAAGCAAAGTAGCTGTGTATATTTTGCCAGATCTTATTGATTCTTATAAGTGTTTGAGTGAGTAGACTTTATTATTCACATATTTATAATAAAATTCTGTGCAGCTGTTTTGGCACATAAACTGGCAGCTTAGTAAATGTAGTCCATGCCAGAGGTATCACCAACGCATTGTTTCAAATCATTTGAGACATTTGTAGCACCTAAGGGGTTAAAGTGCTAGTTCAGCTGCTTTTGATATATTTTTTAATATGGTAACCAGAGCCAGTTGAATCATTATTGTGTTAATGAAAGATCAAATTACCTCCTGTGTCCTACCATAGTTTGCTCTATTGAAATTACAGGATTCTGTTGGTCTGTGGAAGGGAGCCTTGGACGGAAGTCATATTAGTCGAGGCAAAGACTGACTAAGACTTAAAGGGATAGTAATACTTCGTTTTATCTTTATTTTATTTTGTAGGCATTAAAAAAACATGAAGAACGATAAGTCTTATCTCTCAAACCTTTATGGTTTGAGAGATATTCACAAGCAAAGTATCCCCCCTGTTCAGCCAGATCAGAAGGGAGGTGCCCAGGTAGACTGCAGAGAGGGACAATCTTCACTTAAGATAAGGGAAAAAGCTGACTAGCTTGTAAGCGGGGCAGGGCTTTCATTGTTCTGATAGGAAGAAGATTGTCCCCTGCTGTTATCTGTCTGGTCTATGGACTGCATTCCACATCTGAGAAGAGATTGCTTACACTAGGTAAAAGGGGCAGGAGGGGAAACTTTACTTGTGAATATCTCTCAAGCCATAAAGGTTTGAGAGATAAGACTTCTATCATTCTACGTTTTCTTAATGCCTGCAAAAAAAAAAATAAAGATAAAATGAAGTATTACTATCACTTTAAGAACAACAGGTCTCACTCAGTACCACTGAGGTAATCAACACATTTCACAAAAATGCACTGTTCATCCATCTGGCAATCAAGGATTGTTTGTATTTACCTGTGCCTGTAAACTACAGCCTCTTTGTAATTTGCTATATATACGTATTTCTCTCTATGGCATGACTCTACAGGGTGGTGGACAACTAGCCAAGGTAAGTCTCTATACTTCTACTCATGATATATTCTCTATTCACTTCAAAGTTTTACTCTAATCAGAAAATTTGTCCTCTAATCATTAATTCTGTCTACTCTTCAGTCCATCACTTACATGCAACACATATTGGATGCTTTGCAATAACTGGAGACCTGTGTTTGCTTAACCTTTACTGTCTATTAATCACACTTTCTGCCCCAACCTGAGATGTGAGGCATTTCATCACAGATATTGGCACAATATTCAGTTCTTCCCACTCAGTCTATACAGTGGTCCCCTGAGGAGGAGGCGAACAGGCAGAGCAGTGGAATTTAGAGTGGAAGGGGCCATATGATTAGGCGGGCGGAAGGCAAAGGGCAGGGTGATTGAAGGAGAATGTATTAATGGTGCTGCACTTCTTGGCCAATTCACATCTGCTGCTATCGGCATTTAGTTCATCCGGCGAAGTGCAACATTAACATAATCACAACCACGTGAACATGACAATGTCTCATTAACCTGCATTTCCATATGGAAATTAGCCATTGTTGATGTGTTAAATGCAAAATCATAAACCTGTTGAATGCATGACAGATTCATGGCGATGAGGGTGGATCATTGACGGATTGATGGGGAAAGACGGCAAAGACACAACATGGTCATCCTGAGCCCTTATTGTATCTTAGTGCATCTCCCTCCTGGTGAGCTACAGGTTGCACACCACAGTTCTAGCTCTTATGCTTGATAGTCACTACATCAAAAGCTATCAAGAACACAATAAATTGGCTTGTAAATGAAATTAAATAAATTCTGCGTGTCTGAGCTACACCTCCCATCTGTTTGTTAGTGGCTCTAAAACTGTGTTAACCCCTTAACAACCCACGACGTGCAAGGACCGTCATGGGTAAACTTCCCATATGGACCCATGACGGTCCTGGCATGTTATGAGTTAAATGATAGCAGTGAGCCTCAGTGCATGCTGCTATCATGCACAGGCTGAAGCTGATAGCTTCAGGACCGGAGCCCTCAGTTTCAGTCCTTCTGTGCTCTGCCGGTACATGTGATTGCTATTACAGTGGTCACATGAACCTTCATTTTCATTTACAAAGGCAATGTGTTTTACACATTGCCTTTGTGACTGTTCTCTGCCTCTCTCTTCCTTGCTATGAAAGTGAAGGGGAGAGAAGCAGAGAGCAGACACACAGGGAGAAATATAGGCCAGATTTGGGGGTATTAACCCCTTCAGCAATGGAGCATTGAGTAGGATAAATGCAAGTCCTTTGTCGACCTGCTTACCAGCAGCTTCTTGGTTTTTTGTTTTTTTTTTGGGTTTTTTTTTTGTTTTTTTTTATAAACCAAAAACGGCACATATTGTATTTACAAACACAATTTAAAAAACTCACCTACTGAAGTTTTTAAATAAACATAAATGGTAATGTTACTGTTGTGGAGAGAAGTAATAGACTTATACACATTACACAGTGTTACTCAATAAATAAGTGGAAACTGGGCGAGGGGAGGCACAGTGCCCACTTAAAGCTGCCCATTTTGTAGGTATGAATGACCAATCATACCTTTCATGCAGTCTCCATAAAAATTTAACCCACTGCGCCCAAATGAGCACAAGAGAAAAAAATAAAAATGGTGTTTATTTTTATAATTTTTAAAACCATTTTCTTTAATTGTAATAAAATCAATGGTGGGTTATCCATATAAGTGTGGTATCAAAAGAGAGCCCTACTTGTGCGTAAACGGTATCATTTGTATTTCTGGAATAAAAGACTTGGAGGAAAACACTGTTAAACAAAGACATAGTCAAAAAGGTCAGAGTTGCTCCAGTCCTTAAGTGCAATCCACCTCAAAGGGTTAAGTGGTACCCCAGTGTTCCCTGAAGTAGATCAAGAGATTCCAAGGAACAGATTCCAGTAAACAATTCCGTTTCCTGGTGACATTTATCTGATAAAATAATCTACCTTTAAGTTACCAGTACCAACCAGCATTCAGATACATTTGATCCTGATATTAAGCTAACCCTTTGAATGTTAAGAGAGGTCTACAATATATTGTGATACCATGCACTTGAGACCTCTATCATCCAAGGGGTTAAAGGGTTTCGTTGTTTGGGTTCCACAGAGATCTTGCATGAAACTAAAAGGTTCCACAACTGAAGAAATCTTGTGTACCACTGCTTTACACTATATTCAGCAACAAAATTACTAATAAAACACTTGACGTTTTCCAGACATCATTTTTCTGGCTCTTGATTTAATAGCACTTTCTGAATGAACCCATATATCCTCTATTCAACTCAACTGTTTAACCCTATAAATGCCAAAGTTATCCAACAAATTGCATGTGTTGGAAACCTCTCTGGCACACAGGGTTAAAGGGGATCTATCACCCCTATACATGTTGGTCTAAGTAGTTAGTTTATGTAGCAACTAGCTGGTATAAGGTTTTAATTTTTGAAATAAAATCTCTATTTTGCTGAATTTAATCGAATAAATATTGCCCTGTGCCCTACTTCCGGACAGACTGCGGTTGCCAGCTCTGTACCGCAGTGTGTCACTCTGCCACTGCTCTCCTCCCTTATTCCAGCCTCCTCCAATGATGAAGGCTTTCCACGTGTGCTGGAGCGCTCCAGCTTACATGCAGAAATCCTCCTTCATCAGAGGAGGCTGGATCAAAGTTAGGAGAGCATTGGCAGAGTGACATACTGTGGTACAGAGCAGTCTGTCCGGAAGTAGAGCGCAAGGCAATATTTACTCTATTAAATTCAGCAAAATAGAGATTTTATTTAAAAAATGAAAATGTTATATCAGCTCTTGCTATATTAACTATTTAGACCAACATGTATAGGGGTGATAAATCCTCTTTAAAGTTTTTTTTTTTTTTTTTTTAAGAATGGAAAATGTAATAACTGATAGTTTGTGTATCAGCTACGGTCATGGTGGTAATATATATCTTTGTCTATAGCTGTGTTTCTCCACATTAGTCCTCATGCACATTATGAACAAGTCAGCTTTTCATTATGCCACTGTTTATTCACAGTTGAGTTATCAGTGCTAAGTTCATTGGCTCATCTTGAGCCCCTGGAGAGGTCTTCAGTGCTGTCGACCAAGGGATGTCAATGATAAGAGGGCTTAATTGGGTGGGCAGTGCTTAATCATATTTGAGTCATAAAGTGGGTGGGAAGTGTCCAGAACAGAGAGGGAAGGAGGCGATGTGGGCTGTAAGTAGAAAGAACAAGGTGGAAAGGAGAAGAAACTCACCATCACCAGAGAATCAGCCTCTGTCCTCAAAGACACAGTAATTCAGTCTGAAACTGGAGTCTCCAGTCTCCATGCTTCATTTAAGTTGTAGCACAAGTAGTTAAAAAAACTAAATTTTTGTGATGTATGCATCAAAATTACTGTACCTTTCCATGAAGGCATTTGGAAAGGTGAAACATTTAACCGGTAACATAGCTGATGTGTCCATCAAGTTCGGTCTTTGCCGTATCTTCTTTGTTTCCCAGAGCAGGGGTGTGAAACCCTCAAGGGCTTCAAAGAGGCCTCGATTTAAGGATTCCCCTGGGACTGATGTAAGAAAAATTGGTTATTCCCTATAGTGCGCTTGGTTTGCTCCTGAATTACACAAAGGGAACAAATACAAATTCCCACAAATATTTTCTTTATTTATTTCTAGAGCAATGCTTTGGAGACCACTCCAGCATTTATGGGTTTAAAATCCCCAAACTAAATCAATGAGAATATGGGAAAATGTTTTCTATCGTGCAATTGATTTTGCTTCAGAATTGCACCATTTTTTAGTACACCAGGCCTACTTATTAACTCGCTTGTACATAATTAGGTTTGCAGCACCCCAGGACCGAACTTCAACACCCTGGATCCAGAGGAAGGTAAGGAAAAGTCACACACAATAGATTTCCTGCTCTGCCCCGTAAATCAGTAGAAAATTCCATCCTGACTCTGAAAGGGAATTCTCTCAGAATCAACAATGACAAATTATAGAAGCCCAGTATGGCTTGAGTAATTATGTTTTGACATGTTTATTGTGGCAATAATTTGATTGCAGCATCGAAATTGGTTGAAATGTTGGACTCCAGGTCTGATTGACAATGCGTTCAGACACCCGTAGAAGTCATAAAAATTGGTTGTGTAGTTTCCAAGTACAAAAGTGATTAAAAAAAAAAAAAAAACATTTGGTGCTATGAGAAACTTTAGTCAGACCTACATCCTAAACTCCCTGACAAGAAAGGGGGCTGTGATGAGTACTGCATGTTTTGTGTTTTTTAAAGCTAGTAAATCAGATCAGTAGAATTTATGGCCATAATGTAATTGGTGCACTTGTGCTGGAGAAAGCATGTTACTATAGGAGGCTAGCAGAGTAAAAATGATGCCTTTATTACCTGAGTGGCTCTAGGATGTAAGCTTTCAAGACAACTTAGGTCTCTTCGGGTGTAATAAGAATGAAGGATGATTACACAATACGTTAGGTTAGAACTCATGCAAGGTATTTTAACATTTACCGTTCATTCCACTGGCAGTGAATAGTCTTATCAGTATTGTCTATAATTAATTCCTTTGGCTCCAGTAGTCTCTTTGTAGTTAACTAAATGATACAAACACAATTACCCTTTTTTCCTACCGTGAATTTTAGTCTTTAGCCAGAGATGACTACGTCTATAAAATATATGGGTTAACTCTCTGAGCTCCCTAGGGTTGAGCAAACTATCACTTGCAATGAGTTTTGCAGCCCCCCTTGTTCCCAAGGGACCCAAAATATGCTATGTTGTGAGATAATGTGATTTACATTCCTTGTCACAGTTCAGGCCACAGTTAAAGCAGAACTTTGAGATCTTATAAGTCGCCTTGCATTCATTAAACGCATGGCGACTAGCTTGGAAATAGATGTCTTATCTTTAAAAAATAGCCCATTGTAAAGGAATCCTTCCCGTCTGGAGACCCGGAACCCAGGCTACAGTGTAGACATCTTGCTTGCTCGCTGTCAGTCCCGGTTTCCATTGAGTAGCACTGCATTGCACCATATGGTTACAGGAAGGCACAGACGCGCTGGCCACACTATCCTGTCCGTCAGTCCCCAAACGGGAAGGATTACTTTACACTGCTATTTTTTAGAGGTAAGACGTCTATTTCCAAGCTAGTCACCATGCGTTTAATGAATGTATGGCGACTTAGTGTGAAAGTTCCTTTTTAAGAGTGTTAACACTTCTTTTATCAATTTAGTCTGCGAGATCTTTGTCTGTGTCCTAAAATGTCCCATCACTACAGTGACTTTGAGATCTTTAAAGTGATAGTAATACTTTAACCCCTTCAGTGCCAGAGGCGCGGGCCATTTTCTGAACCCTGCAGGCCAGACACTTTTTCAACATTTTTGCTATCCTTCCGTTTAGGCTTGATTTCCTCTGGGGATTTTTAGTTACATATGGAAAACTATATATCGTTTTTTTCAGAACGAATTGAGCTTTCTTGTGATACCTTACATGAAGAGAATTTTACATCGTGCAAAAAGCTATGATGTCATAATGACAAAAAAAAGTGAAAATTTACTCATTTTGCTAAAATCACATACTATGTATCAAAAACATTTACCTTGATTGAAAAAGTTTCAATTATTTGAAAAAGCCTCGAGTCCCCCGAGTAAAAAAATACCAAATTTGTATAGTTTTACCTACGTCCATGGCTAGCGTAGAGCCCTAATCACCAGCAGCGCAAAATGACATTTTCAACTTTATAAACTAATATGCGCATTCTAGGGTTTTTGTGGTAAAACTACCCTAAAACAGTGGAATAACTATATAAAACTATATATTTCTGGAAAGTAGACAACCTGCTGCATCTAATGAGGGGTGATTTTCCTTGTTACCCCAAGCCTGGTGTGCACAAATGCCTCCAGAAGATGGCGCTAATGGAAAAAAAAAGGCATTTTCTTACATTTCTGCCCCTTCAAATGAACTAAAATGTGTGAAAACCATGGCATTTCCAACTGTATTCATTAGCTAGTGCTCTTAGGAGAAAAATAACACCCCATTGGTATGAGTTCACCTACCTCAGGGGGCGCTACAAGTACAAAACTACACCTATTGCAACCTCTAATTTTTCTAACATTTTCTCAAACATTACCTGTCTGTACAAAAATGGTTATAACAAATACAGAAGTGAAGAAAGGGTACACAAACCATACCATTTTGAAAAGAAGACACCCTGCCGCATCTAATGATGGGTGACTTGCCTTGTTACCCCAAGCCTGGAGTGCACAAATGTCTCCAGAAGGTGGCGCTAATGAAAAAAAAAGGCATTTTCTTTTCTGCCCCTTCAAATGTACTGAAATGTGTGCAAACCATGGTATTTCCAACTGTATTCATTAGCTAGTGCTCTTAGGAGAAAAATGACACCCCATTGGTACGAGTTTAACTACCTCAGGGGGCGCTAGAAGTGCAAAACGACACCCACTACAACTTCACATTTTTCTAACATTTTCTCAAACATTACTTGTCTGTACACAAATGGTTATAACAACTACAGAAGTGAAGAAAGGGTACACAAACCATACCATTTTGAAAAGAAGACACCCTGCCGCATCTAATGATGGGTGACTTGCCTTGTTACCCCAAGCCTGGAGTGCACAAATGCCTCCAGAAGGTGGCGCTAATGAAAAAAAAAAGGCATTTTCTTCCATTTCTGCCCCTTCAAATGTACTGAAATGTGTGCAAACCATGGTATTTCCAACTGTATTCATTAGCTAGTGCTCTTAAGAGAAAAATGACACCCCACTGGAATGAGTCGACCTACCTTAGGGGTGCCAGAAGCACATAACTACACCTACCTGTTTGCTTCTTCGAAAATGGCTGCTTGTACTAAAATGTCCATAACTGTTAGAGACATGAAGGAAAGGTATAAAAGGTATACCATTTTGGAAAGTAGACATTCTCCCGCATCAAATGAGGGGTCACGTGCCTTTCTACCCCCTGGGCTGAAGTGCACAAATATTTCCAAAAGGTGGCGCTATGGGAATAAATACAGGTTTTTTTACATTTCCACCACTTCAAAGATACTAAAATCTTTGAAAACCATAACATTTCCTGCTGTATTCAGTACTTGCTACCATCATGAGAAAAATGGTAGCCCATTTGTGTGGGTTAACATACAATATGTGGGTGCTAGGAACACGAACGTAAACCTGACACTTTTGTTTTTTAAATTATCTGCTTGCACTAAAA